>CM075198.1:25641906-25856906 GCA_037577475.1 Chaunax sp. Z400 | reverse complement strand
TTTGACAATCCAACCAACCTTCCATGCATAAATGTTCACCATCCCTCCTGCCTCTTCTCCTCTTCCTCTCATCACGGAAGCAAGAGAAGAAATGTGTTCATGACTGTGTAAGCATGATTTCTGGGAAGCTGAACTCTGCAACATGTTCTAATGGATCATTTCTGATGTTCTCCTTATCGTTGTGTGTTTGACTCCTTTTTGTAATATGTTTCTTGTTTTGAATTTAATAAGCACATAGTGATGATTTTCTGCCTGTGTCCCTTTGAGTTCATGTTTATTGCATGTGTGCTTTGATGCCTCCTTCTAGTGGAGAGACTCAGATGTCTCGCCTATTGTTTCTATGCCAGCTGGTGATGTGACCGCATATCTTACAGTAAAATAGAACACGCCCTTACTTCCGGCAGCTGTGAGGATTCAAAAGCCACGGCGCGAAGCCGCTCGCCCTCTTGCTCCGCTTGCTCCTACCTCCACCTGACATGAACTCTGACTCCTGAACGCGGAGATCCCCGTGACTCCGTGGATAAGCCCGTGCCCTCCTGCCGCAGCAGAAGAGACTTCTTTTCCCTTTTCTTTAAGACTTAGCTCATACAGTTAGATAGCATTCCTCTCCCACGATTTCTGCTAATGGTTGAAGTTCTTCACTTCAACTAATTTATTTGAAGCTCACCTGTGGATCACTCACGCCTGAGTAATTCACTAAGCCCTTCTTTGAGCTGCATTACCACTTAACTCGCTCCAACGCCGTCAAAGCACGGCCAAGCTGAACACGACCGTCAGGTCCGAAGTTAACAAAGCCGCCAGCCAGCGACGACGCGACCCTCCAACATCTGAGATTCGGGACCAGGATCCGGTGGACTTCGAACAGCATCCTCCGCGAGTATCCGGTCGGTGACCCCTCCTGATAACTCGCCAAAGCGTGCTTTCGTCCCTATCCGGAGACCGGCTGAAAAGTAAGCTAACCCGAACATCTCTGTGTCTTGGAAAGCGTCATAGCTGATCTGGCATTATTACGATCCACAATTCATCTAATTTAGTTTCCCTTCAAGCTTCCCTTAGACCCCCTTTAGTTGGTTCACATCACCACGCTATCATCTCGCCTTGTTATAGTTATGTCTTATTCTCTCTCTTTCACTCTGATCTCATTCGACTATCTCTCTGTTATCATCCTATATTAGATTTAGTTTTAGTTTGTTCCTGTGTGCTGTATGAAATTACATTTGATAATAAAGTAGATTCTTTTAGACCAAGTTTCTGTGTTGATGACTGGAATCATTAGTTCTTGCGATAGAGGACTTGACTTCCTTCATTTGAGACTGATTGAACGCTATTATTTAGTAATTAATTAATCTGGGTTATATTTACAGCTTTCTTAAGGAATCCTTCCGACCTTAAGGATATAGCTTTAGGAAGGTGGTGCTCCTCGAGGTATTTTTCATAACCCTGTCTGATTAATTAATAGCTTTATAATATGATAATTAATATATGATCATTTTGATCATAATTATTATCGTTAACCCCCTTTTAACCCTACAGTATGTATGTATGTATGTCTGTATGTCTGTATGTCTGCATGTCTGTATGTATGTATGTCTGTATGTATGTATGTCTGCATGTCTGTATGTATGTATGTCTGTATGTATGTCTGTATGTATGTCTGTATGTCTGCATGTCTGTATGTATGTATGTCTGTATGTATGTATGTCTGTATGTATGTATGTATGTATGTCTGTATGTATGTATGTCTGTATGTATGTATGTCTGTATGTATGTATGTCTGTATGTATGTATGTATGTATGTCTGTATGTATGTATGTCTGTATGTATGTATGTCTGTATGTATGTATGTCTGCATGTCTGTATGTATGTATGTCTGTATGTATGTCTGTATGTCTGTATGTATGTATGTCTGTATGTATGTATGTCTGTATGTATGTATGTATGTCTGTATGTATGTATGTCTGTATGTATGTATGTCTGTATGTATGTATGTCTGTATGTATGTATGTCTGTATGTATGTATGTCTGTATGTATGTATGTCTGTATGTATGTATGTCTGTATGTATGTATGTCTGTATGTATGTCTGTATGTATGTATGTCTGTATGTATGTATGTCTGTATGTATGTATGTCTGCATGTCTGTATGTATGTATGTCTGTATGTATGTCTGTATGTATGTATGTCTGTATGTATGTATGTATGTCTGTATGTATGTCTGTATGTATGTATGTCTGTATGTATGTATGTATGTCTGTATGTATGTATGTCTGTATGTATGTATGTCTGTATGTATGTATGTCTGTATGTATGTATGGAGGAATTACAAAGCTCTATCATTAGAAGACAGTCTAATCAATCTCAGACTTACTGTAGCCAGATGGCACCGGAGGTCCCCGCACCTCAACGTCATTATGGCTGAATATATGGCTTGTGACATCAACCGGTCTGTAGACCAACATGGCAGCTGGTGGCGGAGGGCTGGGTGTCCTGATCTCCCATACAACTTCCTCCTCCTCTTCTCCCTGCAGCTGGACATCTGAATGGTCATCAGCTCCCAGCTGGGTGTTGTAGTGATGCACAGATGTCACACTCCCCCTACTGTGATTCGTCGCTCCAGGTTGATCCCCTCTGATGTCCTCATTTACCTTGTTATAGGTGAGGTTAAGATGGGAGTGGGAGGAGCTTGTGGAGATGCCTCCTGCTGCTGTGATGTCATGAGATGTGAAGGGGATAGTGTACTCGTATGTGATGTGGGGGAGCTTCCCGTTCAGGTTGTAGTACTTCATGCCCAAAACAAAACAAAACAAATCACAGGTCAACTATTTAATTCTGTAAAATGAGACACATGCATACTTGTAGAGTGTGTGTGTATTTTGGTGGTGTGTATACTACCATAACATTGAGGCCCTGAAGTGTTGGTCCCTGGGCAATGATATACTCCAAACCGTCAGAGAACACATTGCTTGGACGTCTGTATTTAAACACAGTTCCTGCCACACGGAAGTTTTGAGGATTGTCAAATACAGTGTTTCCGTTGAAGAAGAAATGACCAGCTTCATCTGACAGGGCTAGATAAGAAGGGAAACATGAGGTGGAGGGAGTAAGACGGTGATATTCAAAACTGGATTAGAACCCTAAAAACCCAAAGAAAGATCAGTGAAACAGAGGTACCTACAAATGTAAGTCCAGAATGTGTTCAAACTAGCTACTCTCAAGAGGATATGATAAAAAAGGTATTTTTTCTCATAAAAAGCATCTCACTAAGATGCTCTAAAAGTTGATTTAAATCTGTTGTCACACACAGTTTATTGACCTTAAATAACTTGCAGGTTCTCACCCAGGATGTTCTCAGTCTTATGTCTCTCTATGATCTGAATGTCTGAAGCTCCAGCTGGGATGTTGGTGATGAACATGTAGCCTGATGACAAAAACACCTACTTTAAACACTGGCATGATTGTCTGTTGTGAACTGTCATCATGGAGCATGAAACAAAACTGTGGGCTAAATGAAAGAAAAGTTAGATTCTCCTTGGACACATTTCTAAAAAAAAAAAAGTCAAGTTTCTTCTTTTGAAAGATGTTATTCAACGCAGTTGTAATGACATGGAGGTCAAGACCTGGACAAGGAACACCAAAATACTCCAAAGCAGTAGATGCCAATATTTTAAAAACATGTTTTTTTGTGATTCAGCATAGTGTTCATTTCTTTAGCCAAAACGTTTGAATTAATAAGATGAGGCAATGCTGTGAGTAAATCTCTGTACAATATTGTTGACACAAAAACATTTAGTTTACTAAATAGAATCTTTCATGAAATCTATTTTTGCTGATGAAGAACAGTTTTTAAAGTTTCATTAAAATCCTAATTGTTGAGCTTGACTAACTGGTTTACTTTAAACAGCATGAGACTAAAATGTCTGAAAGTTTTATTAAACTAAATACCAAGACTAAATCTAAAAATATATATAATGTATTCTATCATTTAAAACTGCTTCAGAAAACTGATACTTTAAGAATCATCATTGCATTTCCCCTGAACAGTTAGAGTGAAATATGCAACAGTCTTTGTGAGGCTGTTAAATAGTCAATAGTTTCAGGCTTCTATGGCAAGACATTCTGGAGGAAACATGCCATGAAGGTAAATTACAGTTATATTTTCTACTGAAGGTCTCGATATGGATTTCCTTCAAAAATGATGTAGGTCCAGCATATGAAGCATAGCTGTGCGAGTGTAACCAAATTAAACATCAGATAACTTCACTGAACTCCCAATGGTACATAATGTATTTTCATATGCACATCTGTCTACATGTGTGTTTGTGTGTGTGTTACCTAACTGTGTGAGTGCCTTCCTGTATGATCCGGAGATGCGCCTACATGATGTCCCGTTGCCGCCACATACTCCGCATCTGTCTACTGTCGTACTGCTGTACAGCTCCCCGTCACAGCCCACAGGCTGCAGGAGAAAGGGAATCACATCATTAATATACTGAGGTTGCTCATCCAGACAGTGAAGTGTTCTCATATAGACATATTTGCTTTAAACTAGAGTAAAACCAAAATACAGTTTGCATGCTTTAAAAATATTCAACACATATGAGTAATTCTTAGAGAAAAATACTGAAACTACCTGACATATTCCCTCTATACAGACTCCATGGTATTTGGTATCACGACAGAAGGTACCATCGTGGGCGGGAACAAGCAGCTGTCGCTCACCACTGATGGTTGTACACTGCAGGTCACATGGCTTATTGGAGATGCTGATGTAATCAGCTGCACAGGAAATGACATATTTAAAGACATTTACTTTAGTCACATCCAAATCAAGGATTTCTGTGTGATGAAGTCTACAAATTCAATTTAATTAGTTACATTTGGCTATCATTTGCTTTAATGGAAGGTTTCCTGGTGCAGCTTTGACTGAGGTAGCAGATCAGTGAAGTCAATCTTTCACTAAATACTCTGTGTAAGCAACAGGGGTGTGTGATATGTATGATGTATGATGATATATTAATGGTTGTTTAAACAATGTAGGAGCTGACATTATTGATTATGTCACCCACATTGCAAAAACCAGTCAAAAGCACACCTTGTGGGTCTGCCCATTGAGAGTGCATGCAGTGTGTGCCAGCACCGTATGAGACAACGGTAAACTCAGTCATCACAATTTGGGAATTTCCAACCTCTGAAAAGTGTGTATTCGCATGATCAGCTTGCAAAACAATACGGATGCCCTGATGATTGGCCGCATCAATAGCCGGTCATGTTCATATCAAATCAACCTTCAGAAGACCAGTGGGCTCATATCAATTATAACAGATGTCTTTCCAAAAACTGTAACCCTGGTATCTTCAATAAGAAATTAAGAATGCAAACATATCACATCCAATATAGTAAATGACTTCTGAGTTTCAGAGCAAAAAAAAATATCAATGGGCCCACAGCTGTGTCCCAATTCAGGGCCGCATCATACAAGGGCAGCATTTGAAGACCGAGTCACAGAGGCGCGACAAGGCCTGTCCCATTTCAACCATTCCTTCAGATGGAGCCCACGAATGTGGCCCTCTTTTCCCAGTCTGCCAAGGATCCATGCACATGTGACATCTGGATGTTTCTTCCCAAAACTGTGTGGACCAGCATAGTGTACCCTCCTCAATAGCTGAGAACTGAATGTGAAACATCTCAATTTCTTATAATAACAGGATACAAACTATAACATTTTAATTGATATTTATTTCACTGTTCTGTTACTATTCCTACTGCTTCCACTACTACACCAGTTTGAACTGTAACGAATTTCCTAATACTATTATTAGCACTACCACTACATCTTTTAGCACAACTGACTAAGGTGCCTTTACAACTACTACACCAGTGCTTTTACAATGACTACTTCTACTGCCAGCTTTAATTATCAATAATCATCAACTAATCAACTTCAGCTGTCATTGTTGCTAGGTGTCTTTGGGTTCAAAAAGGCAGGTGTTGCTCAAAGCATTGATTGCTGTTAAAAACAGCTCCATGACCAATTTGTTTTTCCTTAAATATGAAGAATATGAAAAGTCCACAACAAACCAAAACCCCTCAAAGTACCAGCAAAAAAACACACTCAGTAAACTATGGCTGAATAATTTAGCAAAAAGTGCTTTATGACAAGAAAAGCAACAGATGGCAGGAAATAACAACACACTGTCATCAAGTACATGGCAAAAGACATGGTTCTTACTTCAGTTTTAAGTAAATAATACATATTTTCCTTAAGCATGTTGTTTCCATTGATAGCATTAGTAGTCAAAAAGCAAGCTAGTACATTATAAGAATTTTACAAACATATTTTGAAGGATGCAAAATATTGTCTAATTATTCTTATCGATTAAGTCCCTGAAAATATCGATATATAATTTTTTTTGTGAATATCACACAGTCGTAGTAAGCAGTCAAATTCAAGCATTATCTGTAGAAAACAAGGAAGGACAACATGGAAGTTGTGAATATTTATGTCCTGCCTATAGAGATTCATACTTGAATGGACAAACAGGCAGACAGACAGATGGACAGAAGGACTGTTTGATATTATACCTGGGTAAAGAGGTATCCACTGGTAGTACCTTCTTCCAAAGGATTTAGAATTGAACTGGGAACACTGGTGCTGTTTGAAGCTAACACTGGGGCTGGGACAGGGCTAAAAAACACACACAGAAGAGAATACTTGGAGCTTAAAGACAGTTGTTTGGTTCCCTCTGTGTTCTAAAGTCAAGGACTCAGAGAGTGAACCAATACAGCATCAAAATGAATGTATTATACCTGGTTTGGACAGAGTTGGTACTGTTTAGGAGAGCCGACACAGTATGAGCTGTTTACATTTTGTGTGGTGGACAGCCTGAGACAGAGACAGGATACAAAATAGGACATAGTTAATATACTGTACTACATGAACAACACATAAAATGCATAAATAATACTTTATGTCTTATGTTTAATAAGGAATATTCTTATTTTAATTAAGACAGTGAAGGGTTGTTTCTTAGCCACATACCTAAACAGTCATCAGATGGACAAACACCTGTTGGCTAACAGAGGCCCTCTCTCACCAGTCGGGGGGAGAGGCTCTCCCTCAAACCCCCCCACCCATCGGGCCTTACTTAGGATCATTATGAAAAATTAAAAAGAATGGGCTTCAAATATCAGTTTTCATCATCATACCCAGCTGGCCATAGAAGGGGAGTGGCTATACTAATTTCAAACAAAATTAGTTTTGAACCCATATTTGAAAAGAAGGATAAAGAGGGGAGATATGTGATGACAAGAGAACATCTGGGTGGTTCACTAATAACTTTATTAAATGTTTATGCTCCCCCTAACTCTGAATAGGAATTTTTAGACCACTAAGATCCCCCCTCCTGGAGGGAAGCCGTCATTTCACTGATCGCAAAAGAAGGAAAAGAGAAATTTGACTGTGGCAACTTTACACCAATCAGTGTATTAAACCAGGACTATAAAATCTTCACACATATATTAGCAAAACGAATAGAGGGACTTTTACCACAAATCATCAGCCTAGATCAGACAGGAGTTGTTCGCCACAGAGAAACTCAGGATAACATCAGACTTACACATAATTAGTCATATAACAAAGTATAATGTAGAAGCATGATTGTGTTTGTACTCCATACATTACATGTTAGGTTTAAGGGGTGGGTTTCTCAAGGCTTAACAGCATACTGTACCTTTGTTTAACCCAGATCTATAAAGAGCTTTCAAAATCTGAAGACGGAACATGGCTTGGACAATAGTGACCTTTACAGGTTTCTTCAAGTCTGGCATCATACTGAACAACTACTTAATTCTATGTATAAAATTTGATTTTCTTTTCTGTTCTGTTAATTTTTAATTTTTTACCTGTATTTTTACATACTTCATTGGCCCTTTTTGGTTTCTGCATTATCTATTCATTGAAATGTTCTTTTGAACATTTTTTAACAACCTTCTGTTACAACAGTGTTTTACAGAAGACTGGGATGGATAAGGCTATTAAGTCTGGAAATGTAACACGTTGTATGCATTGATCTTGTTATAAAGAAATAAAGAGAATTTAAAAAAATAAATAAATAGTTTTAATTTAGGTTTTAAGTTAGTTGGTCTCCGGACAAACACTCCACACTCAAAATAGTGTTGAATAAAGTTGAATATTTTTCCACAAAATGAGAAAACCAAAAATGTTAAAAATGCCAAAATACCAGAATGTACCACTCTTGCATATGTTTGATGTGTTAGTCAAGTTTTATGAAAACATACTGAACCACCTAATGGATCCATTAGGTGAAAGGATCATTCACTGCAACATTTAACCTGATTCTCATGCATTACTTCTTGACAGATCATTTATGCCAATGCCCACCGACATGATTTTAAAGCTGTTATCCGATTTTTGCCGCCCAAATGCCTTAAAATGCAGATCTTTGCCCTCCAAATGTCCTAAAATGCAGATCTTTGCCCTTCAAATGTCTTAAAATGCAGATCTTTGCCCTCCAAATGTCCTAAAATGCAGATCTTTGCCCTTCAAATGCCTTAAAATGCAGATCTTTGCCCTCCAAATGTCCTAAAATGCAGATCTTTGCCCTTCAAATGTCTTAAAATGCAGATCTTTGCCCTCCAAATGTCCTAAAATGCAGATCTTTGCCCTTCAAATGTCTTAAAATGCAGTCAGGGAATTCAATTTCTTTTCCGGGAGCTCAGTTTTTGGACCGCAGTATTTCTAAAATCCTGCGTAAGGCCATGACTGCAATATTCACAAGGAACTAAATTCATGTTATGTTTTTCTTCATCACATGCCAATTAGTAAACAATGGATGAGATATTATGAAGTAAATACTGCTGATATATTGCTGATGATAGAATATTATCATCATATTGCTTATAAAACCTGGGGCATGCCAGTTGAAGAGCCAAAGCCTAATAGAAGAAACTAGGAAGGAGTAAACAACAGTGAAAAATACTACCATCCAGAGACATCTTTTCCCAACACTTTTCTTCTGGCAAACATTCTATTATGCCCACAAACAGCTTATGACACATCTCACCCATTCCTGTTGGTGTGTGGAATAAACAGTGACTCACTGACATTAACTGAGCTTGGATCTGTAATGAGCAGCTAGAGCAGCTGCCACTATGAGCAAACAGTACTTATAAACACACTTCTGAGACACTTGGCACAAATTTACTCAACACAGTCAAAGTGCTTCATACGGACTAATGCTAATGTTAGCCCCATTACTGTCTCACATTTTGTATGCTAACTCTCCCATTTCCCATTTTCTTTTTGTTGTGGTGAATGTTTCTCAACTTCAGAGGTCAATCCAGTTCTCCAAGTGACAAGCCATTCTTTCACTGAAGCCTGCATTTTCCTGCTTTTCAGCAATTCCTTGAGTTAGCTTAAAGGGACAGTTCACCCCAAATCAAAAATACATATTTTTTCCTCCAACCTGTGGTGGTATTTATCCTTCAAGATTGCTTTGTTGTAAGTTGCTGAGTTTTTGAGATATCAGCTGTCTGCCTTCTCTTGAATATAATGGAACTAAATGGATCTTTGCTTGCGGTGCTTGAAGTGCAAAGAAATACATTTGAAATACTCAACAGCAATGTTTCTTTGCAGACATCGTGACCCAGAGAGCAGTTTTAAGTAGGAACTATTTTATTTCCATATTGTTCCCAGAAGTTATCATCTCATGTGCCATGTTCCAAATCTCATACTTCTACACTCAACCTGGCCAGTTTGAGTGTAGAAGTGCATTCACACAACTAAGTGTGTAAAAATGCAGTTTACTATGAGTACCCAGATGGTATACTCAAAATGGCCCAAAAGGTGAGTGTGGAACGATTTACACTTCTCACCCTCAATGGTCGGCATCTTGGCTACATAGCGAATAGGGGAGGGGCTTACAAGACTTTTCAAACCTGCAAAAATTGCAGCCAAAGAAACGATGTTTACGGCGGAGAACAACAGCAACATATTAGATATTTTTGAAAGTGACACGATATTCATGGTCAAATGTTGCAGCTGTCATTTCCGGTAAGTACAAAATCCAATTTCAGACGACACTACACAACTTGACTACACTGTTTAAATTCACGCACTACGCAATTAAGTATATGGATGGGAGGTTAGCTAACCAAGCTAATGTTACATGTCAGCTGAGGAGGGCACCACCGATGTTTACATCCCATCTGTCATGAGCACTAGACTCTAATCCATGAGTAGATGCAATTTTAAGGTTATAGCATACATGATGCTTATTTCTGAATTTGGTGCCAGCAGCACCTTTCAAATAAGTTGAGACAGTGGTGAAAGAAGACTTGGAAAGTTACAGAAACATCCAAAAACACCTGCTCGGAATATTCTATATTGTAGTTAAGAGGTTCCGTCTAACAGGTCAAGCATGGAGCAGGGTTCAAGAAAGACATGACTGTATTAAGGATATAACTACATATACAGTACCTGTCAAAAACTTTCCTATTGAAGTGAACGGGAAATTGTGTCCAAACTTCAGACATGTCATGCATGTTTGAATATTGTGAGAAACCATTCCACACACACGTCAAAATGTAATTTGCAGAATTGTCCAGATAAAAGATAAAATGTTTGCATTCACTCAAATTGCAAGATTAACAAATAATAAAAGATACTGGATATGATGATGATGTAGGCATGGTACCCTGGGCCTGTTGAATGGTAAAACTTTGTACAGCTCAAGAGTGTAAGTTACCCATCTGATGCCACAGTAACATTTTCTCTCTGCTATTAATCCAGTGTTTAGTTTTCTATTTTGGTTGTGAGACTGTATTAGAAAGTACATACATTCATGTCTTCAGAGGAAACATGTGATCAACATTAGCCGACTCTGAAGAACAGTAACAATTTCAATGTGTTTTTCAACAGCAAACGGGTAAGGACCTCCTTATTCATTCTACCCACACACATCTCCGTGAAGAACTTCACAAGTTTGCAAAAACACGAAGCATGTGTCTGCAACAGTTGTCCCAAGAAAATGTGTCTCAGAGAGCTGTAGGTTATAGTTAATGTGATGTGTGTGTGTGTGTGTGTGTGTGTGTGTGTGTGTGTGTGTGTGTGTGTGTGTGTGTGTGTGTGTGTGTGTGTGAGTGTGTGTGTGTGTGTGTGTGTTGGGAAGTGCCTACAGGACTCCAGTTAATGCATCTGTCTTCCATTACCATGTTAACTGCACCCCCCATACACACCTCCTTTGACTATCTATCTGTGTCTCTCTTTCTTTAGCCTTTCCTCCAACGCTGTTTAGACGGTAAAGTAGGAGAGACAGGAGGAAGAGGTGAGTGGGAGGTCACTATGTGAGAGTGTCACATCTAATTGGTAGAAGGTGATGAGGGTAAGATAGGTGAGGAAGGGGGGGAGACAGAAAGAGAAAGAGAGAGAGAGAAAAGCAGGAGGAGAGGCAAATAGGAGAAGAGGTTAACATGGTAGAGAGGAAAAGGAGGGGAAAAGTGTGGAAAAATAAGAAGTGGAGAGGATAGAAAAAGGGTTAAAAATGGAAAGGGGAGGAAAAGGGGCAGACAAATGGGAGGGAGAGGAACAAAGACAGGGTGAGGAGGGGGAAGGAGGGCAGGGAGAGAAGGCCAACAGTGAGGGCAGAGTGGTGTTAATCTTGGTTGACAGAAACATCCGCAAGTCTGACAGGGGGAGGTCAAAGGTAACAAGATGACTACAGACACACACATTGTGTCAAACTCTACCTCACCTCCCTCTGTATATGGCCATGTCCCTCCTCACTCCTCCATGGTGTGTTGCTGCTGTGCGCATACATTTACAGATGTTTCCTTTGTAAAACCCCAAATTCCAAAAAAACCATTGGGACATTACGTAAAATGTCAATAAAAACAGAATGCAATGATTTATAAGTCCTTTTGATCTAAATGTAACTGAATACAGCAGAAAAACTAGATATTTAATGTTGAAACTGATCAACTTTATTGTTCTTTTTATAAATATACACTCATTTGGGACAGGGTCATGTTTTCCATTGAGTTACATCACCTTTTCTTGTAACAACACTCAGTAGTGTTTGAGGAGAGAGGACACTAGCTGTTCACGTTTTAAAGTGAATTCTGTCCCGTTCCTGTTGGATATACGACTTCAGTTGCTCAACAGTCTGAGGTCTCTGTTGTCGTATTTGGTGATTCATAATGAGCCACACATTTCCAGTGGGGGACAGGTCTGGCCTGCAGACAGACCAGTCTAGTACCTGGACTCTTTATTGTGAAGTCATGCTGTTGTAAGGCTGCAGAATGTGGCTTCACTGACTGCTGGAATAAACAGGGACGTACCTGAAAAAGATGTCTGGATGGCAGCATGTTGTTCCTAAACCTTTATGTACCTTTCAGCATTAATGGTGCCTTCAGGTGTGCAGGTGACCCATGTCAAAAATCTGGATGGTTCTTTTCCTTTGTGGCCATAAGGACACGACATCCATGATTTCCAAAAACTATATGAAATATGGACTCGTCAGACCAAAGGACACTTTTTCATTTAGTCTCAGTCCATCTCAGATGAGGTCAGGTCCAAATTCCTGGCAATTTGTGTGTTGAGAAACATTGTTCTTAAAACTATTGGACTATTTTCCCTTGGAGATTTTCACAAAGTGATGAACCTCTCCCCATCTTTGTTTGTGAACGGCAGACAGATCCAAGATGAGCCCCCAAATTTGTCACAACCCAGCTCAAGGCTGGACAAAGGAGGGGAGAGAACTCACAAGTTGTAACTAAAAATACATTTATTCTAAACAAATAAAAGGAAGTTAGGGTAAAGAAAAACTAAATACAAACAGTGTGGAAGCCTGGGGGAGAGGGTGACTGGCAGTTTGCAACCAGTTTATATAGAGTGAGTGAGTTGAATCACCCTGATTGTGCTTGCATCCAGTACCCCTGTTGCCTTAAGGGTAAAAACCAAAATATCATGCCATACATTACCTCTGAATAAGACAGTGTCTCTCCTGACTCCTCACTCCTCCTCCACAGCTCCTGGAACAAGAGGACCAACTGGACCACTCCCCCCACCACTGAAACACCTCCTTCTGGGAACAACAGTCAGAGAGAACAAGCCCATCAAGCATGTAGTTTCCACTAGAGAGAGGTGTCATTCGGTTCCAGTGTGGGAGTTTGAGCTATCAGAAGGATGCTGCCTATTAGCCAGCGCTCATAAGTTAAAATAGAGAATGCTCTGAGGTGAGATCTCTCTGCCTCCGCTGTGTGGGAATATGCTGTTCTCCTGTATGTATTGGTGGTAATTGGAGATTGTATGCCACCTTATAGAGTTGGGTAGGTTTTATGATCAATTTTGGAAGAAAAAAAAACATATGTCAGAGTTATTTTTGATGGATTTTAGTGCCGCTACAATCCCATTTCTGGGCTCAATCAATGTTTGGCTTCATATCAAACAGGTTTGAAATTTTTCACACCAGCCAACCCTACCATCCTGCAGGAAAATCTACAGTCAAATAGCCGTTTGTCCGCCCATAGCCACATGGTTGAAACGGCCCTACCTGAAGATGAAATATGTATATAAATATAAATCATAAACACAAATTAGTCAGCTTCTTTCCTCTGGCTGTGAGAGTCATTTCATCCTCCACCCTCCACCATAAATTACAGATTTTTGTTTTCCACGTAGCATAAAGGGACCACAGCTTGCATTTGTACAACCCTGTGCCATTGACTGGGAATTAAATTAACCTTGAGCATGCAGATTTCACACTTAAAGTGACACAACAAGTGTGTGACAGTACCTTATAGCTTATCTGTTGGGCATTCTGACTTCCAAAGCTGTGTGATTGTAGACGGATGTTACGCTGCTCCACCCTCCCTTCACTTCTGTCCTGGCAGACACACGCCACACACAAAGACACAAACACATGAACATAGAAACCATTAACTGTGTGAAGCCCACCTTGAGGTGGATTTACTGATAAATAACTTGAGTTTTCTAATTTTTAGCTAAGTTGAACTGAAGCTTTCCTTCACGAGTGAAAGTAACCTACCCTTAACCATCTGAAATCATCCAACCATGTGGTGACCATGAAAATAAAACATCTTTGTGGTTAGCTTGTGTCACATGTGTGGTGAGGAGTTAGCATATGCCAGTTCAGCCACGACACATCCTATGATGTGATGATCATTAGTGGCAACCCCAACTAGCATAGGTGTACTACTTAAATGCATGTAACCACTCATCAGGTACAAAAACAGTGTTAGCTGCATTTTTGGTCAAATTATGCTATTAATATAAATCAAATTCTCTATAAGGGTTTGTTTGACTTGTGTTAACAACCTACTGCCCATTCATATAGAACGCTGCATACAGAAAAAAGAGTTCATTGTGACATTAATTAAACATCTTCCTTTACGTGAATATGTAGTTTAATCACTCGAATCAGTACTGAAATTTCACATTAGCAAGCTTTTGTTGAAGATGGTTCATTGTTGGTTCTACACACATGTTTTCATATCCAGGTGTAAAATAGAAGCAAGTATCTGTGTTTGGACACTATATGAATTGATATTAGTGCTAGCATCAAATCTGAAATGGACAGATCTGCCCACCATAGAGCTACAGGTGGAGATTTTGATTGCCCTGTATCAGGGGGAAGTGACTGGCTTCAAGACAAACCTCAGTTAGGTGGTATTTTTTAATCTCTTAAATGACAAACACACGCGCATCAAGGCTGAACGTCCCATTGTTGTCTCAACAGGGTCCTTAACCTTAAGACCACGCAGGCTCCTTATACTGGGCAGACTACCCTCTGGCTAATTCAACAAATGAACACACACACTACTACAGTATTATGCATGCATCTATCTGTTTAGATATATGTGTGATTTATGAGCTCAATTGGACAACGACAGATTCTTAGTGACAAACGTGTCAATCAAAGTGTTTCAAGGAAGTGCACTTTAAAAAATAGCCAGTGAATTTTCCTGGTCTAGTGACTAAATAACAGGCTGGAGATTACCTGTGTATATAGGCTGCTAGAGTGATGTGTAAAAGAGGGCTGTGTACAAAATCATGCTGACATCATTTTCTCAAATAAGGTTTTGGGGAGCTGTTGGATGGTCTATCCTATATGTCTACATTTATGGTAGAACTTTATGGGAAAATTACCATTTAAGACATTGTTTAAGAATCTACTATTGCTGATGTTGAAATGTTCAAGGACAAGATTTTATCAAATCCAGCTGTGGAATTCTGAACAAGTTTGAGGTTTGGTATAAAGCTATGATTGGTTTAATAAGCCAATATTAGCGTCTTTACAGACACATCGATATTGGTGTTATGTACAGCAATGATGAAATGAGACAATCTCAATGTCGTCTTGAGGCTGTTTCACTGTTGCATAGTTTGTCCACAATACAGCACAGACAAGACAGACAATACAGTACAAGTTACTAAGCATTTATCTTTGTCACTTTTATTTAATGATCGATCTCAAGGTTTTTCATTGAATCACTGAAAATATCAGCTGATATAGTAATCAGATACTGTAATTGGCCTATAACTGGCCTATAAAACAAATCCCCTTTCAGTAATGCAATATTACATAATGGATAATAACACCTGTATTGTGATACATATCAATTCGTCACATTCTTGCAAAGACACTGGCCCAGTCCAGGTCATGAATACAAATGTGAAAATTTCAAATACTCTGAAATTCATTTGACACAAGCTATATTCTCTGATTACAAAAGAAAGATGGGGCTTGTGTGGCTCTTACATTTTTCATAAACAACTTTGAATACAAGCATACAGTATTATACAGTATGTTTCATCTTTTGCCTAATACGCCCCATAAAGCTCTATGCAATGCACATGACCCTACCTGCATTAAGTGTGCATGCAGTTTAATTGAGCAATTCATCTCTTCAGGTCTTGATAGCAAAAATAACAACTACTTTTTCAAAGTAATTTGCATTGCCATCAAAATTAAAACCTTTTAATAGAAGGCATTACCAAACTGTTGTTATGGCACACAACATTTGTGTGTAATAATGTGAAAATAGTGCTTTAGGACTGTTAGAATAGTCCTTGCCAAAAAACAGTCATTTGATGTCAGTTGCTGTGTGCTTTCCTTTTTCACTGTTGCCATAAAATTTTATGTAAACTCAACTTCATCCACAAAACTCAGGCTCACGTCCAGAAAACCAGGTCAGTCAGCTCGCTGGTCATGTAGCACACAGTACAAAAGTGAAACCAAATGGTCGGTCAGCGATGGACATTTCCGACTTTAGGGCAGAGATTTCATCTATCCTACAAGACTGGAGTCACTTGTTGGTTCCTCATATTCATTTGATACACTGACGTACTGAATCCCATACACTTGGCCACATGAAGACAGCCTAATGAATTTTTCCTACAGTTGCACATTAAAGAGCTATGCAGTTCAACACTGCAGTAAAGTAGTGAACTTGGCCCAAACTATTACTGATAAAAATTTGGTCAAGATTGCCGTCAAAAGTGCTCATTGAGTTTTTCTCAATCTGTGGCTGTTCATACACTTATATTATCCTCATAAACAGAGAGTGATGAGGGTAGAGAGTGAAGGTTCAGGTGAGCCTCAGTCACTCTTAGCAGAAACCAACATAACATCGGCTATGTTCACACTGCGTTTGAAAGGGACACAATTCTGCTGATTTCTTCTCAAATCTGATCTTTTCATCATGACTGTTCACATTCATCTTTGTATGTGACCTTTGTCTGACATCAGTGTGAACATATCTGTACCATATGCCCACATTTACAACAAGCATGCAGATGAACAACAGAAAACATTGTTGGAATGCCATTTCATGATCAAAAATAACAAAATAGTGATGCAGGCATTCGTTTCCTGTATTGTTAACTAGTAATAGCAGATGAGTAGTAGCATGGTGATGGTTGTCAGCTTTTTAGACTGAGGGCAGGAACGCAAAAACAGGATTTAATTGAAGCATTTTCCCATTTATTTATTACATTTGCCACCTCGTGTCACAGTTGTTGCTGCAACCCTCCATATCTGACTTTGTCAACCACTGCTGACAAACACTGATGTGAGCGTGCTCAGTGGTAGAAAAGCCACATGAATTCTGATCAGACTGTTCACACTGCTATCACATCAGCAGGAATCTGATTTAGAACCACATATGAAAGTGGGCCAAATCAGAATTGAAAAGATCAGATTATACATGATTTATGTTGCTCACACTGTCCTGAAGAGAAAAAAAACCCCACATCTGAGAGACATATGAGCACAATAAATAAATACATTAGATTTGGGCCACTTGTGCCTGCAGTGTGAAAGTAGCCATAATAGAATACAACACGCACAACTTAAATGCCTGACTAAAAAAGATATGATTATAGTAGCAAGCATTGCCTCTGCTACATCCAGTGGACCAACTGCTCAAGTTCAACAAAGCTGCTTTTTTAGCTCCACATATAAACATAAACAGACGAGTTGAAAGGGTGGTAAGCAGTATGTTAGCCCAAACATCGACCACCCCCTAACAAAGTGTTCTGTTGTATAGCAGACATTATAACAGGTCGAGTTCATTTGATGGGGTCTGTTTAGAGAAACATTGAGTAGTATGGGACCTCGTTCTTCTACGTTATACTAATTGGTTTGGAGAAAGGGTCCACGAAACCACATTTACACTTTACATCATCTATGGCAATTCACTGCTGCCTTGTTTATCGTCTAACGTAAACACAGTTAGACAGTCGTTTTACAAGTCGTTAGTTTCTTCACGCAGCATGCATCCAAGCATCCCACTGGCGTTCACTCAACGAAGTATAAACTTTTCTAGGAGCCTCTCCGAAAGGAACAGTGACATTCCCGCATTTGGTAACAGTTAGCTAACCTTCTCATACACAATATGGTTAAAAGGTTTTCAAAGCAGTGGCTACTCCAGGGACCTCGGAAGTTTAATTCAGACTTTATCGTTGCTATGCTAATTATATCTTCGCCAAATTGACAATAATAATGCTCCAATAATTAATTTAAGGTAAAAACTAGACAGTGTCCGTGGCGACAAGCAAGGCAGAATCAAAGTGACAGACAATATGAGCAAACTGCCCACACACAGCCCCCCGTCATGACTTTTAACCATTGTGAAAACGCGTTAAAGGTGAACACACAACTATTCTGCTAGCTACTTACCTTAGCGGGCCAGTTGTTGTTTAGCGGCAGAACCGGGAGGAGGTGTAGCAGGAGAAAGCAGCAAACCGGGAGAGCTAAGCCTCCGTTACCGAACATGGTTCATTCATGACACGGACCGAGCGCACTTCCCCTCCCATTACCTCCGCTCCCCTCCTCACTCCTCTCCCTCTGCCCTCCCTCCTCCTCCCATTTCGACCCCCTTTTGATGTAGCTACGCCCTCTGGTCTCGCTCGCGCTCATATGCACGCGCGTCCGCACGGACACCACGCAGACATCCCCCACTGAGGTCTCAGCCTTCTCATCCATCCAACAGGGAAATGCTTCGTTTTTTTCAGCTACAGTTGTTTGGGATGGTTTTTTTCATAGTAGGTTTTCAGAATTTAAGTCTGGATCATTTTTCACCCTATATACTATTGTTTTTAAAATGTTTTCACATCAAGGACCCCTAGACTGACACAACTAAGACCATGGACTCCCATTTGATAAGATTTTGTATCAGGGTCCCCCATCTCAAATGAATTTAGCTTTTAATTGTTTTATTGCAGAAAGGTTGTGAAGCCCATGACCAAAATAGTCATACATTCTGTTATTGTGTCATTACCTCCATTAAGGGGGTTCTGTTTTCACCTGTGTCTGTTGGTTTGTTGGTTGTAGGATTTCACAAAAACTACTGGACGGATTTCCACAAAATGTTTTTTTTCCCCTGACATAAGCCAGGAAAGAGCCCATTAAATTTTGGTGCAGATCCAGATAAAGGGACGGATCCAGACATTTTCTTAAACATTGCTGTAGAAATTTTTGATATATTCCCAAATTACAAATAAAACTACTGAACCAATTTTCCTGAAACTTTGTGGAGGGGTGGAGCTAGGGCCAGGTACAAATCTTTGATGAGAGTGAGAAAGGGAATGTGTTCCATCCTCTCAATCTGTCCATCATGTTTTGTTTCCAGAGCATAACTAACAAATGCTATGATATCATTCATAACATGAAGTGGTGACTTGAGCTGTTTAGGGAATTTTTTTGTTTTTGTTTTCCATGATTACAAGTTAATTCTAGTGGTTGCTTTAGTTTCCAGAACAGATCGCAAATATTATTCAGTTCAACTTAAATAACTCGTAACATTTTTTCCTTCACTGAAATGCACCTGGGGGATCCTGAGTATTTATGTATGTGTTATGTTCATTTTCTGTAAGTGCTTATCCTGTGTGGGTCATGGGGGACCTGGAGCCTATCCCTGCTGACTTTGGGTGGGAGGTGGGGTTCACCCTGGACAAGTCACCAGTTTATCGCATGGCCACATAGAAAGACAAACAACCATTCACATATACGGTCAATTTAGAGTCACCAATTCACGTATATTACATGTTTTTGGTGGTGGGAGGAACCCGGAGGGAACCCATGCAGGACATAAAAACTCCACACAGAAAAGTCCCAGGTCCTCAGGTGGATTTGAAGCCAGGACCTTCTTACTGTGAGGCAGCAGCACTAAGCACTGCACTACCATGCCACACCATTTATAAATATCTTGAAAACTAATATTCCAATCATAATGGAAAACATCATGTTTAGGGAACCACATATGGACTATAATTTCAGAATATGGGGAACTGACTGTTACGGTTCAGTACAAAAACAGGACTCAACGCAAACAACTCAGGAAGCAGAAAGTGCAATTTAGGGATTTAATGACAATACTTGAACCAATTTACAGGGGAAAAGTCCAGATAGGAGCGAAAACCAAACAGCACTTACAACATAAAACAGGAAAAACAGGAACACAACACCCAGAATGCATGGAATCATAGGGAAGAGAAATGATAGATAATTTTGCTGGGGACCCACTGGAACCCCCTCAAGGATCCCTGGGCGTCCCCGGATTCCACTTTGAAGACCACTGGTATATACTGTGGGCCAATACCCTCTTATTTGCTCAGATAGACAAAAGACGAAGGCATTTAATTAATAGTTTATTTACAAATGTGTTTTTTTTTTCAATCTTAATGTCGATCTAGTTTTAGTCTGTGTGACCAACTCAGTGCCCCATTCACAGAATGTTGTTTTCTGAGGGGAGTGATGATTTTTACAGAGTTAAGTTTAAATAAACCGCAGCTGCACTGACTGCTGATTTATGAAATTAACTGAAGATGTGTCCAGAATGGTATTTTTGGAGCTACAGGAGTCAGTCACGACAGGGCTCAGTCTCGAGTCTGGAGTCAAGAAATGTTTCTCTTGCATTCAAAACAACTGTTTTGTTTTTGAAATGTTTGGTCTAATAATTTATCAAAATTGTTGCATGCCACTGCCCACTCCTTTTCATCATTTATGTTACCTACTAATTCTGTTATTTACTGCTCCCCCCCCCCCCCCCCCCACACACACACATACATACACACACATCAGAATATCATTAATTTACCATTTCTCATATCTACTTTATCATTCTCACAGTTTTTTACCTTCCAGTTTTTATCTAAATATTTTTGAATCACACTCATTTAGCTCAAACTTTTATCTAAAATGACACATAATAAGTGTATACCAAAAAAACAAAACAAAACAAAAAGTAAATTAAAAAAAATACTCTGACTGGGAAGAAAGGGAATCATACTTTAGGATAATGGGGCGGTGATTGGGGTGGCCAATCAGGTTTTCCGGGGTTGCATATGCCACAGCCACCCCTTCACACCTTTGCTTAACACTGAAATAGTTTGTAAAATCAATAAAACATTTTCTTTTAAAAATCTGTGGCATTGTGTTGTGTGATGAAACTGCACATTTTAGAGTGGCACAGACACCTGTGCAATAATCACGTTGTTCAATCAGCATATTGACCTGTCAGGTGGATGGCTGAGGCTATACATCATTAGATGACCCAGACCCTGACTGAGGCCTGCCCTGATCTGTGATTCTGAAGGGAGACATGAGAGAGACAGGGAAGATATTCAACATGTTAAATGCTAGTTCAAAAAATTCCCCTCTTCTCCATAATCCATTCTTTTCTATTAACTCAAAAACATCTTCGTATGCATACCCAGTGGAATTTAGGGAGCTGTTCGCGATCTGCTGCCTTTTACGTTATTTAATCAAGCAATGCATTACTGTGTTTACAAGGTAATATTAACTCACCTGCATTCAGAACGTGATTTAGCTTTTTTCTTGTCAATTAATGTAATTTCAAATATTTTTAGGTTGTCTTTTTAAAAAATTTTTTAGCCATTTTTACTCGCTTCTATACGGACCCTGGTATAGCGCCTCAATTTCCCAGATTACATTGCTTCTTATGCATCCGCCATATTGCCTTCCCCTGAACGCGCTGGCTGGATCGTCTCCGTACCACAACTGAAAATGTAAGTACAGAAACACAAATATTTTATGGAATCAGCGAATATTACGATTATTGGTCTGTATGTGTGCATTATGACCGGTGGCATACGAATCTGAAACTGATAAAATATTAGTGAAAAGGCCATTAAAGCATCCAGCTTGCCTCAGGAGGTTGGTACGTCGGCTCTTTCTCTGTTGTTGTTTTTCCCTCTGTCACAGCGACAAATTACATTCACGACTCCCTCGCAATATTTTAAATATTGGTTCATTGTGTCGTTTTCTGTAATATTTAAATTGACAAGAAGATTATTCTTTGTCTAATGACGGCTACATACATGCTATACCTTTAGCAAAATTTCTTGGAATGTTAGCCTTACGAAGAATGGCTAGCATCTTTGGTAGCTAATTAACATTAGCCGAGCCCCATAGATTTTAAACGATGTATGAAATCTGTGCGTCTGTCTAGCGGCAAATGATAGGAACACTAAGTACCAATAGGATGGCCCGAGACAAGTATCGATGTTTATCTATATCTTGACTTGTGCCGGCTAAAATAAAACGAAGGCTATAGCGAACAGTAGATCGTATGTAACGTTATCTCAGTTGAGTCAGTGATGTAGTTTAAACACATGGTGTGTTAGTAAACATGACTTGGGGATTGCGGTGCGAAAAATGTTGCTCATTTGTTTTCTGTTTTGTCTTTCTTCGCTTTTATCAAACTAAAGTGGAAAGATTGCCTTCAGCCACCTAATGTGATTAAGATGGACCACCTCTTCCTCCCTGTCTGTCACATGTTTTGCTAGCATGGCCACATAGTTGCGGGAATCTGAACACAAAATTAAAATTTGACATTTAGCTTTCTCGTCTTATCTGTTTGTCTTTTCTGAAGGCTATTCAGGAAGGTCCAGTGCTAATTATTCTTTGTTGACTTGAAGAGCCAAGCTATGCACTGCATGTAAGGTGGCATCGTCAAAAAACATTTGAATTGTGAATATAATTTTATTGAGATGTTTGAATCATTTAAGACTGGTGTCAGTCTTAATTGACCAGATTTTAGCTTTGTTATTTGGAAAATTCTCCTCTGTAGCTGTTTTTTCTTGTTTCATCAACTGGGATTAAAGATTTATGTTTACTTTTAGGGAATAAAAAATGAACAGTGCAGGGATTTCAGTTCAAGATGAATGATTCTGTAGAAAGTATAAACTTAAAGAAATTTTAACTTTATAATCACAAACATCCAACTTTCTAATGCTGCAGTTTCTTTGCATTTCTTTACCTTTGGAAATCAGCTCAAATACTCCAGACCTACAGGGGTTAGGTGCAAAAACATACATGTACAATGTAACCCAGTGCAGTAGTCATGCACTTAACAGGGATGTCCCAACATTGTAGAGTAACATGTTAAACTTTTGTGGCAACAAGAAAACTTCTCTGATGTTTTGATTTCTAGTTTTCTTTTCCCCCCATAATTATATAAAAAAATTGTTTATTATTTTACAATAGACTAATTCAAGACTTTATGTAAGGGTCGAGGTAACTTAAATGTTTAAGGACAAGAAGTAGTGAGCATGTACAGGACACATCCTAATGATCAGCCATGTAAAGGTTGGGTGGCACACAGAGAGCGCATATCTCCCCCAAGGCCACTCCAGTCCTTCTGTCTTCTGTGGATGTGTGGATATATTTCCAAAAGTGTTAAATTATATAAAGCACTGTTGCATGTAGCTGAAGCATCAGCCTCAATAATCACATATATAACCTCAAAGAAGTGTATGGTGGCTTCTGCAGAGACCCTGGGCTTGTATATTTTTTTCTTGATACAGTAATATTATATTGCTTGTTCTGGAATATTTCTGCCAATCAGCCTTTAGGTATTACGCTTGTAGCCCCAGCAAATAGCAGCAGTAGTGGTAGTAGTCGTCTAAAAACATAGTGAACAGGTTACATCTCTGTCCCGCTCTCCTCTGCTCTGTCCCTGTCATAGAAGAGCTGCAGGTGTGTGTGTGTGTGTGTGTTTGTGTGTATGTTTGATGTTTGATGTCAGAATTCACACAAAGTCCAGCAAAGTGGCACCATCCTGCAGGTTTGTATGGAAATGTGACTATATATATGTGTCTCAGAGTGTAACTGCTGTAATTGTAAGCAATCAGAAAATAACTGAACGGGGGTCCCTCTTGTCATTCACTGTTTAGCTCCCTCAAGCTCTGCTGCTTTCTTGAGCTGGGGAGATGGGGCCAACCCACAACTAAAGCCTCCTCAATGAATGTGAAAAACAATTTTTGTATCCACCCCGTGATTCGGATCCATTCCAAAAGTTAATGGGGTCCTCCAAGGCCCGTGTTAAACCTTTACACCAGACGAGTTGTTTTCTGTAATCCTGCTAACTGACAGACAAACTGCAGAAAACATGACCTCCTTGGAGAAGGTAATTACCACTGTGTCATTTAGATTTATCAGTACAGTACTTAGAATAGAGAATAGAATAGAGAGAGCTTTATTGTCATTGTCGTAGAACAACAAAAGCAAGTTTGTGCAATGCAGTTTCTCACCAAAGGGGTAAACTAGAAAAGTAAGCTTTAAGTATACTGTACTGCATGTGTACAGTTAAATATGACTGGAATGGAATGTATGCTTGTTTGAAAAGCTTCCTGTCTGTTACATAGTATTTTTTAATTCACTGGAGGTTTATTTGTGAACACGTCCATTCATTGCACAAAAACGGTTAAATGATTTTACACAGCATGAAAACAAACGATGAATTAGAATGTTGCTTTGTAGAGTGCATACATCTGCCATGACTGAACAATCTTACACATATCTGTTTATCTTGCCCAACCCAGGCCCCACCCCTTCAAGTTTTATGCAAATTGTTCAGTAGTTTTTGTGTCATTAGGAACAATGTAAAAAACGCTTTATCACGCATCTTGCATCATTCGGAACTGCACAAAATTTAATGGGTTCATTCTTGGTCCATATCCCATCCTTCAACCGAGTTTCATGGATATCCATCTTGTAGTTTTGGGCAATCCTGTAAATCAACGTTGTCGCAGGTAATAATTCAGTGTTTGTAACTGTAAGAAAACCACTCTGTGTGTTGGTGTGATTTCTAAATCTCTTGTATGACAAAGCTGTAGCCCTGTGGATAAAAAATACAAACTAAGATGTGGCCCCAGATTTGTTAAGTTGCAAAGCTGACCTTCCATCAACTGTAGAAGCAGATTGAATTGTTACTCTGAGCTGAGCTGTTTTTTTTGTCTACAAAGGCATGTTTACTACATTGATATGGAATAAAATCTAGTTTCTTAGGCTTGCTGTTGTTTATGAAATTCTCAAGACAAAGAAAGGAGAATTTAGTTGACATTGATTTATTAAAACAGATAAACTATTCAGAAAGGGGTCCATCCAATGGCCATCCATTAAATGCAGGGTTTGTGGTTCCTTCCCTCCTGTCATATAATCAAATGTCCTTGAGCAAAACACTAAACCCAAAGTCCTGCTGATGTCCAAGCCAGTCCGATGTCCACCTCTGCTATGGTTGATGTGTGAATGGGTGTGATGAAGAGAAAAGTAGTAAAGTGTGTGCTCTGCCAAGGTAGAGAATTACCCATTTCTTTGCAACCAAAAACTCTTCCAAGTTAGCATCAGCATGTCATCTCATCCCTTTTTGTGTTTGTTTCAGTGTTGCAGTGATGACTCAGACGGTTCAGACCAATGGGGTTCAACCCCTCAGTAAGACCTGGGAGCTGAGTCTGTATGAACTACAGAGAACGCCACAGGTAACAATTCATGCCACCAGTTCATTCACCAGTGCCTTATCAAAATCAGTTTGTTGCAGTCAGTCACACACATGGGTACCGAGAACCAGTAATAAACCAGTTCTGGTTCCAAACCTGCAATTACGAAAGTATTGATAAGCTATTGGGCAAACGGTACTATTATTTGTATTCATTCTAACATAGCTGGCATTTTCAGATTCTGGGGGCTAAAATGAATCATTTGGAGATGGGAACGTCTGCTCCATATAATGAAAGCATGCATTTCAAATAACAAGCCTCAATGTATTCTCCACTGCAGTCATCATGACAGACAGAGCAATATGTTTGTGTGGGGGCACTTTACGAAGTTGTCACATGCAGGCATTATTATATGTAGGCATTATTATGGAAAAGATGCTCATTGGCAAATTCTTCCTTCTGAATAAAGTAGCCAAAATAAATTCCTCTGATGAATTATGCAGCTTCTGAACCAAATTTAGCCAAATTAGCCAAACTTGATTTTATTTATTGCTCTGGGAAGATTGAAGTTTGACCTTTTGAGTGAGTTGTCCTGACAACCAGGTACTTAATTATTTTTTTTTTCAATACTCTTTATTAATTTTCTTCACAGCAGATACAGACAGAAACATGGTTGTAAGACAGAAAAGGTAGTCTGCTGTATGACTGTATAACACCCCATATCCCTCCACCCACCCACCACCCTTTAACCCCCCACCCACCACCCATTCAGGTACTTACTTTTGTACTGCTGATGGTTCTTAATATTTTCTACTGTAGGGAGATGAACAGAGCCCTTAACTCTGGTTACCAACAATCACCAAAATCATCTTTTCATGTCTTTATTTTTGGACCAAATACTGGAGAGAAGTATCGATGAGAGTATCAATAAGTATCACTTTAGATAAAAATGATGCCTATTCCTAATCACACATGTTGACATTTGTTTCTGGCTGACAGGTGTCTTAAGTACACAATAAATACATATCAGGTTAAGAGCTACACATTTATCACCGCCATGCTGTTGAAAAGGAAACACTGAGATGTGTGATGTCCAATCTGATGACCCTTCAAGTGTAGAAGTTCTGAGATATTCAGATCTAGATGTATCTCTGTGTGTACTAACCTTATCTTGATGTGTTTCATACTGCCACAGGAGGCTATAACAGATGGGCTGGAGATAGCGGTGTCGCCCAGGTCCTTGCATAGTGAACTCATGTGTCCTATCTGTCTGGACATGTTGAAGAACACAATGACAACCAAAGAATGTCTGCACCGCTTCTGTGCCGATTGTATCATCACAGCTTTGAGATCTGGGTGAGTTTTACCACACAGTGGGAGCCCTCTCTGCAGTATACACAGGGTTCTAATGATCTCACCCTATGGTGGGAATAGGAGCTAATTCTGTAGTGTGAACGTCAGAACTGCATGTTGGTGAACCTGTGAGGGAAAGGAAGGTGTCGTACGTGGCCTCCAGAATCAGACAAGAGAATTCTTGTTACCGTCTTTATAGATCACTTGTGGTGAAAGTTAAGGTCTCTCAAAGATGTAAGTTCAAAGTGGTATACTGGAGCATACAGTATGAATGTTTGATACAACTATTTTGTTGAGGATATGTTCACATTTTGTCATATGTTTTAAAATAATACTCCCAAGGGATGGGCTGGTGCAGTAATTCTAAAACTGTTTGTATGAAGTCAAACACAGGACCGGACTGGTGTACTGAATTTTACCACTAGGTGTTATACTTGACCCAGCAACCAGTCCCATTGAGCCAGTAGATGCAATTGTTGCAGCACCATAATCCAGTCAGAACAACTGTGACACATCCTGTTTTTATGTCACCGTAGCCATTTAAGTTAACTTCTTCGTCTTCTGCTTAAGTTTTGCATCAACAAGACTTCAGCATAGTGCAACATGAGAAAAGATGGCAGAAGTTACATTTCAAGATATTCCTGCAAATGTTTCCCAATAAGCGTTGTTAGGCAACAAAGGGGTTTGTCCACTGAAATGCTGCAGGGCATTTAATCTGAAGTGGATGCAGGAAGTGTTTTGTTTGTATTAATGGGGTATGCAGCAAATAACTGGAGCAGATTAAAATAAGGCTTCATACTACAATATTGTAGCATGTATCATAATATTAGACAGCACAACCTGCATCAACTCTTTACCGATGAGACTTCTCTCTTGTGGACCTTGATGGCAGCACTGTGTACAACATCACAACAAAATATGACCCAAATCACAATTAATCTTTTCTATAAATTGCCAGATAAACAATTTGTGCATAAAAGAACATTTCTCACCATTTTTACTGCCGTCTGCATCATCATATTATCTTGAATATGTAAACCAGCCATTTCAAAGTGATATACATTTAAATTACATCTACATTGTATGTTTATTGAAAATATATACTGTACATATTTTAAATACTTGGTATGATATGGTCAAATAAGTTTAAATAGGCTACTTTACAAATGAGAAAATGTATTGAGTCTGAGTAAACAGCCACTCATGTTCATGTTTATATGTTCATATTTTTATTTAAGAACTTAAGTGCATTTTAAATCAAACAGGCACACATCAGTTAAACAACACACATTTTAACTACTTTATATGAGACAAATTAAGTGCATTTTTTTGGTAATTAACAGACTCATATTTCCCTCTCATCATTAAATCAAACAGAATATT
The DNA here is from genome assembly GCA_037577475.1 of Chaunax sp. Z400. Lineage (NCBI taxonomy): Eukaryota > Metazoa > Chordata > Actinopteri > Lophiiformes > Chaunacidae > Chaunax > Chaunax sp. Z400. Next base: position 25,828,889 of record CM075198.1, on the reverse strand, counting down.
GCTTGTTCTTTGTGTTCCAGTCAGGTGTACAAGAGGAGATCAGGTGTAGCATTTAGTCTCTGGGCGGTAGCTAAGCTAACATTACCTGCAGTAGTCTGGTCCTTTGCTGGGTCTTGTCTCTGGTCTCTAGCTATGCCTTTCTTTTTTATTAGCCAGGCACCCATGTTTGTGTGACCACCTGCAAAATCTGTTCATTACTTTGGTGGAAACTATGGTGGACACCTGGGTGCAAACCCAAACGAGTTCTGAACAAGGCACCGCCTGCCTGGCTCCAATGTCGCGCTATGATTGGCTGAACTCCATGTGTGGTGGAGCTAGAAACGCTCCCTCATGTGGCTGAAAGATGTACTGCAGATATAAATGTAGAATAATAGTCAAATAGAATCATAACTATTTTATCTTGCGACCCAAATAAAATCTCCTGACATTGGGACTTTTGGGACTTTAAATGATACAGTCACCATCACAAGTCAGATATTCAGGTCTGCTCAGTTCTGCACACACTTGATCTGGGCAAGTTACAACCAAGCATTTACCATTACAAATTGACCTGGGTTACATCATTTGTCATAAAAAACGGATGAGCTCAGATGATCATGTACTGCTTCATCTGTGGCTCTTATTCCTGTAAACAGTGACATTTGTTCTGATGTTCTTTGGACCATAACCTCTAAAGGGTTTCCAAAGAAAAGCTTTGTGTTCATCAGTTCTGCCGTAGCATCTTGCTCTAACATACCCACATGTAACCTGAAGTATTTAGTTTTTCACAACTGATTGCTTGATGTACACATTCTCAGACAGAAATCATACATTTGAAATGTGTTGTATGTAGGGTATTAATAGGGTTCATCATTCTTGCATTGGCACTGTAGTTTATCTCTGTCCTCCCTGTCTTTGCAGTAATAAAGAGTGTCCCACCTGTCGTAAGAAGTTGGTGTCCAAGAGGTCGTTGCGTCCAGACCCTAACTTTGATGCTCTAATTAGTAAGTAAACACACAAAAGTTCAAGGAGTTACACCCCTACACAAGAAATCTGGATTAACTGAACATATTCACAATTTGTGAGCCTGAATGGCAAGCATATTGTTTTATATTATTTTGTTCCATTTCAGGCAAGATTTATCCCAGCCGTGACGAGTATGAAGCCCACCAGGAGAGGGTGTTGGCTCGCATTAGCAAACACAACAACCAGCAAGCCCTGTCCCACAGCATAGAGGAGGGACTGAAGATACAGGCTATGACAAGGTAAAATCAACACACAAATCATGCAAGTACACTTTAACCTCTGTCTGCTCAATAAGTTGAATTTGCATTTGTTTGCGTCAGACTGCAGCGTGGTAAGAGACACACAGTGGAGAACGGGAGCGGAGCGGAGGACAATGGAGACTCCTCCCACTGTAGCAACGCTTCTGTCCACAGCAACCAGGTATGTTTTTGTTTTTATTATGCTTCACACATTATTGTTATTATGGTTCACACATTGTTATTATGGTTCACACATTATTGTTATTATGGTTCACACGTTATTGTTATTATAGTTCACACATTATTGTTTTTATGGTTAACACATTATTGTTATTATGGTTAACACATTATTGTTATTATGGTTCACACGTTATTGTTATTATGGTTCACACATTATTGTTATGGTTCACACGTTATTGTTATTATGGTTCACACATCATTGTTATGGTTCACACGTTATTGTTATTATGGTTCACACGTTATTGTTATTATGCTTCACACGTTATTGTTATTATGCTTCACACATTATTGTTATTATGGTTCACACGTTATTGTTATTATGCTTCACACATCATTGTTATGCTTCACACATTATTGTTATTATGGTTCACACGTTATTGTTATTATGGTTCACACATTATTGTTATGGTTCACACGTTATTGTTATTATGGTTCACACGTTATTGTTATTATGCTTCACACATTGTTATGGTTCACACGTTATTGTTATTATGCTTCACACGTTATTGTTATGCTTATTGTTATTATGCTTCACACATTATTATGGTTCACACGTTATTGTTATTATGCTTCACACATTATTGTTATGGTTCACACGTTATTGTTATTATGCTTCACACATTATTGTTATGGTTCACACGTTATTGTTATTATGCTTCACACGTTATTGTTATGCTTATTGTTATTATGCTTCACACATTATTGTTATGGTTCACACGTTATTGTTATTATGCTTCACACATTATTGTTATGGTTCACACGTTATTGTTATTATGCTTCACACGTTATTGTTATGCTTATTGTTATTATGCTTCACACATTATTGTTATGGTTCACACGTTATTGTTATTATGCTTCACACATTATTGTTATGGTTCACACGTTATTGTTATTATGCTTCACACGTTATTGTTATTATGGTTCACACATTATTGTTATGGTTCACACGTTATTGTTATTATGGTTCACACATTATTATTATGCTTCACACATTATTGTTATTATGCTTATTGTTATTATGCTTCACACATTATTATGGTTCACACGTTATTGTTATTATGGTTCACACATTATTGTTATGGTTCACACATTATTGTTATTATGCTTCACACGTTATTGTTATTATGGTTCACACATTATTGTTATTATGCTTCACACATTATTGTCATGGTTCACACATTATTGTTATTATGCTTCACACGTTATTGTTATTATGGTTCACACATTGTTGTTATTATGCTTCACACATTATTGTTATTATTGTTCACACATTATTGTTATGGTTCACACGTTATTGTTATTATGCTTCACACATTATTATTATGCTTCACACATTGTTATTATGCTTATTGTTATTATGCTTCACACATTGTTATTATGCTTCACACATTATTATTATTATGCTTCACACATTGTTATTATGCTTCACACATTATTGTTATTATGCTTCACACATTATTGTTATTATGCTTCACACATTGTTATTATGCTTCACACATTATTGTTATTATGCTTCACACATTATTGTTATTATGCTTTACACGTTATTGTTATGCTTCACACATTATTGTTATTATGGTTCACACATTATTGTTATTATGGTTCACACATTATTGTTATTATGGTTCACACATTATTGTTATGGTTCACACATTATTGTTATTATGCTTCACACATCATTGTTATGGTTCACACATTATTGTAATGCTTCACACATTATTGTTATTATGCTTCACACACCATTGTTATGCTTCACACATTATTGTTATTATGCTTCACACATCATTGTTATGCTTCACACATTATTGTTATTATGCTTCACACATTATTGTTATTATGCTTCACACATTATTGTTATTATGCTTCACACATTATTGTTTTTGTGGTTCACACATTATTGTTATTATGGTTCACACATTATTGTTATTGTGCTTCACACATTATTGTTTTTGTGGTTCACACATTATTGTTATTATGCTTCACACATTATTGTTATTATGCTTCACACATTATTGTTTTTGTGGTTCACACATTATTGTTATTATGCTTCACACATTATTGTTGTTATGGTTCACACATTATTGTTGTTATGGTTCACACATTATTGTTATTATGCTTCACACATCATTGTTATGGTTCACACGTTATTGTTATGCTTCACACGTTATTGTTATGGTTCACACATTGTTATTATAGTTCACACATTATTGTTATTATAGTTCACACATTATTGTTATTATGCTTCACACATTGTTATTATAGTTCACACATTATTGTTATTATAGTTCACACATTATTGTTTTTATGGTTCACACATTATTGTTATTATGGTTCACACATTATTGTTATTATGCTTCACACATTGTTGTTATTATGCTTCACATGTTATTGTCATTATGGTTCACACGTTATTGTTATGGTTCACACTTTGTTGTTATTATGCTTCACACATTGTTGTTATTATGCTTCACACGTTATTGTTATTATGGTTCACACGTTATTGTTATTATGCTTCACACATTATTGTTATTATGGTTCACACATTGTTGTTATTATGCTTCACACGTTATTGTTATTATGGTTCACACGTTATTGTTATTATGGTTCACATGTTATTGTTATTATGGTTCATGGTTCACACGTTATTGTTATTATGCTTCACACATTGTTATTATGGTTCACACATTGTTGTTATTATGCTTCACACGTTATTGTTATTATGGTTCACATGTTATTGTTATTATGGTTCATGGTTCACACGTTATTGTTATTATGCTTCACACATTGTTTTTATGTTTCACGCATTATTGTTGTTATGCTTCACACATTATTGTTGTTATGGTTCACACTTTATTGTTCTTATGCTTCACACGTTATTGTTATTATGCTTCACACGTTATTGTTATTATGCTTCACACATTATTGTTGTTATGCTTCACACGTTACTGTTATTATGGTTCACACATTATTGTTATTATGGTTCACACATTATTGTTATTATGCTTCACACGTTACTGTTATTATGGTTCACACATTATTGTTATTATGCTTCACACGTTACTGTTATTATGGTTCACACATTATTGTTATTATGGTTCACACATTATTGTTTTTATGGTTCACACATGATCACATATTGTACCCCAGTTACTATCCTTGATATTAAAGTACATTCATACTTAGACTATGGCTAAAATACATGCTATAAGCAAAGGAAGTGCCAAACACTGCTGGTAATCAGCTGTATCTAGACAGCGCTCAGAGAAGACAACCTTCCTCTAATGGATTGTCTTTAAAACTTGAATAATCAGGAAATAGTTTCCAGACCAAACCACAACTTCTAATAAATGTTCATCAGGGATATCTCATCAATACCTTTAAAAAACAGCTTTAATACTGTTAAACATTTATTGACAAAAAAATAGAATTAACATTGAAAACAAGTATGCATAGTAGGACAACAGCCATTAAATTTAAAGGTCTAAATGTATAGTGAGATAAATAATCAAATTAAGAAAACATGTAAACATTTGGAAAGAACAGCTTTTTAAAGTTCAGAACACACATTAACGTTATTTCAGCAGATCTCTTAACATTTAACAATTCAATAAATACAAAGAAGACACTGAATAATAATAACATTAATAATAATGCGTTATCTCATTGTTTTACCATTTTGTTTTCATTATGTATTTATATTTTTTTCTTGATTGTTGTCCATGCTGCAACAATATAAGAATGATCAAAATAATAAAACCTTTTGGGAGTACCTGGGTCTACTTTTTTGTTCTACCTTTGTTGTTTTGTCTGGCTAATGATCCAGAAACACACTAAATCAATCATATTCATAAATATTAGTCGACTAAATATGCTTGAATTTCATTTTTTTCATTGAGCTGTCTACTCAGGACTACAATTTTAAATACACAATGTGGACCAAAATATGAGGTGTTATATATGGAGCTTATAAATGTGGTCCACGACTCCAGCTGCATGGACAAGATACTGAACTCCATATTGCAGCCTCTGTCATCAGTGTATGAATGTACACATGACTGTTGACTTTCAGCCTTGTATAAAATGCTCGTCAAATTACCAGGCAGACTTGCCCAATCCAAATTAGCTTTGACGGGGAGCTGACGTTACAGCCAGCGTGTTTGAAAATATCTGTGCATGTCAGAGACAGTAGTTGGAATCAGTTTCGAAGTGTTTGGTTGACATTCAAGTGCTCTAAAAATATTGAACATCTTTGGCAAACATCCCTTTTGTAAAATGTCTTGTGAGGGAAATGTCGTCACCTTAGCATTCCTAGACCAGACCAGGGTACAGTTGTAAAATTACAGGATGTGAATTCAAGCGTAATTGAACTAGGGATCTTGAAAAGCACTAACTTTCTTGGGGAGTGTTTTATCATCATAAAAATGCTGAGTATTTGAATGTTACTCCCCAGGAGGCAGGCCCGAGCATCAAGCGCACCAAGACGAGCGACGACAGCGGTTTGGACATGGACAACGCTGCTGAAAATGGGGGTGGGGACTCTGTGATCGATGGCGGTGCCAGCGAAATAGAACTGGTGTTCAGGCCACATCCCACCCTGATGGAAAAGGATGACGGTCACAACAGGTAGCGTCACACTTTTTCAGCTCAACCTGAGCCTCATACTGGTCCGACAAATAAAACACAGTAGGTGACCTGACTGCTTTTGGCTACTGTGGGGAAAAAGATGCACAGAATACATGAAATCTGTGCACAGTCGAGTACTTATGGGTTACATTTCTTTTCCCAATACCAAAGAAAAAAGAAATTTTAAAACTAGAGTCGTACCTAAGTACACTTTTTAAATTGAAAAACATAATTAGCATTTTTATTGCAGTGGCTAAGCAGTTGAGCAATATCTGCCCTAACAAAACATTAACACATTATTTAGACAACAACCAACCCGGGTACAATATACCGGCCTGTGTACATCAGCTAAACACTTCTATACACAATAGACAGTGGCTACAATTTGGAGCTAATGTGAGATAATGTGTTTTGCTCCATGTGCTCATCTATTCCAACCTGCTCATTTATATGTGATTGAATGTGTGTGTGTGTGCAGTGTGGAGTTTGTTCCTCGGTACATCAAGACGTCCGGTAACGCCACAGTTGATCACCTGTCCAAATACCTGGCTGTCAGACTGGCTCTGGAGGAGCTGAGGAGAAACGCGGAGGCCAGTCCTGTTAACGTGGAGGCAGCTTCAGAGAAACAGTACACCATTTACATACCTACTGCTGGAAACCAGTTCACTGTGAGTACACACACACACACTCACACACTCACAACTCAATCTACTGCAATAGATGTATGCTCCAGTCATGCATATTCACAGAGGACAGTAACTGCACAGGCGATAATAATAAAGTAAAGGATTGTTGAATTCCATTTAGCTGCTCCACTTTCAGAGTCCTTCTGTTGTTCATGCTGATTAACTGTCACACTGTCATGGCTCACTGGGACACTTCTATACAACAGACTCAGTAATAATGCTATTGTTGACACTTTACTTCTTCTTCTACAGACTTAAGAAGGTTTAAGAATGAACATAAATACAGTAATACCAGATTTATCTGAAAAATGTAATGTGGTCCTGAAATATGTTAACTCTGAATCCATTTTTGTCAGTGAACATGACACCAGTCAGCCACAGCATTAATCTTTGAACTACTATGATAACTTTTGGACTATCAGCCTATCACAGAGCCTGACAACAGCCAGTCTGCAGTTTCAACAACAAAGCACACGCTCATTTTCTACGGCTAAGCATGGTTTGAGCTACTGGAGAAGAGATTGGATGTCCTATAAGTGGAGCCAAGGGGCAGGAAAGTGGCTTGTGCCTCCATGTGGCTGCCTTTTTGCAAGAGGGTGGGGCTGCACTCTTCCACACAGTGGATAGCAGTAACTTAAGAGCAGCGCAGATGAAATGAAACAGATATATGTATATATACGATATATTTTACTGGAGTTGATAACAGCAATTCTTACCATCAGAACAGAAGAAGGAAACACAAGCTCATTTAGATATTGATATGGAAGTAGTTTGATATCTCAAAGGCAACGAAGAACAGGTTGATGGTCAGCAAAGAACGCCATTGGTTGGTGTTCACCAAGATGGGAAACAAGGCAAGATAACATGTTTTGTAAGATGGATGAAGCATCTTTTCAGTTACATTTTTACAGTATGTTATTCTTTCCTTAACTTATAAACCCTCTTGTTGGTTGAGGCCTCAGTCATTATTGTGATACTCTTAAAACTGACGACATTCTCATATTACATATTTTGATAAATGTTGATCAAAATGGGAAAAAAAAGATCATATTTTTCCACATGTAGCTCGGCCCTAAAATGATAACAGTGATCGTTTCATTCCAATGCATTTTGCTGCTGTGAATTCTTGGCTCTGCTCAGGAATGGCTACAGGAATAAGACAAAGAGCTTGAGGTGCCTAAACTCCACAGATCTCAGTCTGGTTGATCATCAGCAGGATGGGCTGGAAACAGCCTGAACCATGGAGGGCCCACCTCCAAAGGATCCGCTGCCAATGTTCTGGTGCCAGGCACCACCAGAGATCCATGATGGGTCACAGTTCAGGGAGATCCATACCTTAGGCAGGCAGTTTTAATGTTGTGGCTGATGTGTGTATGTACATACATTTATCTGATAGTTTTTCCTCTTTATTCTGTCTTTCCTTCCAGAGGAAATGTGTAATTCTATGAGAAACATGTCTGATTTTGTCTAATCTTCCATATCATGAACTGATCTACACCCTCCCTGCAACTCTTGAAAACAGTCTGGGTTGGAAACTGTATTGGAATATGTCAACTAAAACATGCCGACTTTTAAGAACTTTGAAATGTAGAAGCAGACAGAAGATCTACAAACAATCAGGAAGTTGGTTGGTTATTTTATGTGATAATTATATGACATCAGACAGCGTTTTCTTGTTTGATTTGCTTGTTCACTACATTTGATTGATGTGACTCAAATGAAAGCAGTCTGACATCCTTTGAGAAAGCACTAACCTGCTGCTACAGGTGAAAGGAATGGTGACAACATGGCAGTGAAGAGGTGAATGATGACTATCTGAGCAGGAACCCCTCATGAACTGTTCATCTCTGTTCACAGGTTCTGAATGGTTCCTTCTCCCTGGAGCTGGTCAGCGAAAAGTACTGGAAGGTCAACAAACCCATGGAGCTCTACTTTGCTCCTACTAAAGAACACAAGTAGTCACACACACACACACACACACACACACACACACACACACACACAAAAACACATACACTCACCAATATGAAGCAAACACATGGACTTGGCCACACCTGTGCACACAGCAACAAGAGGAGAGGAACGTGTGTCTGAAGGAGATGAGAGGGGTCAGTGAAACCCTGGAAAGGACTCTTGTAAAAATAAAAAAAAACACTTGTTTTATATTCTCTGTATCTTTTTGTGTCTCTTTCTATCTTCATCTCTGTAGAAGGTAGCAGATCAGTACAGCAACCAGCAGGGCGGTCAGAGATAATGGACTGCTAACAGTGGCTGAGGTTCTCCTCAGCTCTGAAAAACAGGGTCTGTGCACAATGTGAACTCACAGTGTGCTGTTTTCACACTAAACCAATTCTATTATACTCTTTGTTTTTAGCCAAGGCTGTTTTTGACTTGACAAATGTTGACAGAAGACATGGTGAAATCTTTGGCCATCAGTGCCAAATCATGGTCCCAGATGTCACTATAAGGCACGTCTACCAGCCATATGGAGCTTTGGAGACTGAGACCATCATCTGTGTCGGTCTGAAATGGTCAAAACGGAGTCAAATGTAAATGTCCATAAACTCATACAGTAAGTCCCTCGGGCCTGTCTGTCATCTGTACACGTCCATGGAAGATGACTATGAAACACATGGAAGCAAAGAAAAGTCATTTTGTAGCTAAATGAAAATGTCAATGTGAAGATGAATCATACTGAAATATTTCACTTTGACAACCTTCACTCTGAATGAATGTTGCCTGATTCCCTCCATTGAAATTTCACGTCACCTCTTCAGTTTTGAAAACTAAAGTTTTCTTTTCATAAGTTCGCTACCTGCAGTTTCTAGTTGGATCACATGACTGAATGATATTCGGATCAATTGGTTTAGCTTGTCTGAATGTTTGGATTAAAATTTATCATTGTGAATTGACAACCAACCTTATGTTTAAAACTTGAACCTGAACGAATCTGAGTAGCTTTAACAAAAATATTTTCTCAGTATTTGGCTCTAGAATTTTCAGTCTAAATGTGTGAATCCTAAAAATATGGTGAAATTCAAACCTCATACGTTCAGACAGAAGGTTTGCAAAGTAAAAACTTTGATTGTCCAATAAGGGAGTGAACAGTGATTAAATCTCAGACACAAATTGTCCTACCAGGTAAAATGTCTTCACTCTGAGAAACCTGAGTTCTGACCATCTATACATACAATGATATGAAGCTACAAAGATTGAAGCAGGCAAATCCTTTGTTTCAATAATGTTGTGAATGTTCTAAACTTTTTGACATGTCTCTGTAGTCTTTTAAATAAAACTATAGGCTGGTAAAGTTTTGAATGGACACAATCTGTGAGCCTGAATCATTATAACCAGGAGCACCAAATGAATGGAGCTCTGGTCCCTCTTTGAGCACCATCCTTCCAGTGTGAACCCATAACACCATCAGCAGGGCTTGTCGTGCTCTGGTTTGTACAGAATGGTTTAGTGTACAACAGAAGACTCATGGTGGAACCCTGACCTGTGAGCTGTTGTCTTGATCTGTTGCCTGTAGGAACAAACTGTCCGTTAACATCTGTGGCTGCTCTCCGTGGCTTGTCTTTTTATAAATGTCTTTTGTAACATGGAGAGGAAGGTGTGTGCATGTGTTTGAAGGCTGAGCCAGACCATTAAAGCATTCACCATCTTCACAAAGCAGCTCCCTTTGCCACCAGTGGAAAGTGGTTGTCAGCTGTAAAGAATGGGACACAAACAGTCTTCATCTACAGCTCAATCTTCATCATCACAGAACTCATTGGAGTGTGATGAGCTTTGTGGTGGTTCTTTATGAGGACGGACAGATTCTTGGTGTGTGTGCGACACACTGACTTTAACACAGTTTGTATGTCCATGTAACCATCTGAGGGGTCTTAAGGTTGTGCGATAGAAAGCCCCAGAACATTTGTGACGATGTAAGAGAGTAAGGGAATGTGAGCCAAACATGTTTGTACCATAAATCTGTTATTTGACTGCCTTATTGTACTGTATTTTTTATCTGTCTTGGTACATGGACACGCCCACATGAACCCTGACTGGACAAACCATTACACCAAAACGTGTTTCAGCTGGTCAGGGTTGTACTACAAAGCTGACTAAGCAGCCATTTTACCGGTTCTTGTCCCGATGATATTCTATGTAAGTGATCTCTGCTGAGGAAAGATGTAGTACATACAGATTCTCTAAGCCATTTGTTAATCATGTCACCAAATCAAGCTGTGTATTACATCAGAGCAACACTAACTGAATATAATTGGGTTTTTTTTCATTCTGTTGAATTTTGTTCCCCTATTTGCTTGAGGTAATATTTATATAACTTTACACAGAATCATCCATTCACAAACTATAGACCACTTCAAATTATGTTTTTATTCTTGGTCCTGATTGGCTTCAAGTGTGTTACAGCTGAAGGATTGTGAACTCAGGTGCAGACACAGACAGAGGCAGTGACCAGTTTTAAGGAGGTTTATTGTGAGCAAGCTGAGGGAGGGGGAACTGAGCCAGTGGCACAGGGAGATCCAGAGGGGACAAGTCCTGAGTGTTTCCAGCAGAATCCAAAGCCAGGGAGGGCAGGTTGTGAAGAAGTTTACGATCTAGCAGCGTGAGGGTGGTTGAGCCTGATCTGATGAAGAGATCTGATTGTGATGAGAAGCAGCTGGGAGGCTCCACCCTGGCTCTGACACGCATGCTGGCAAACCTCGGACATGGAGACGAGGAGGAGAGAGAGTTAATGAAAACATCAGAACATGTTGGAGAAGGATCTCCAGAGGAGGATGTAACAAAGTCTCCATTTTATATTGCTGGTATTGTAGCTGGTAGATAAGATAAGACCAAAAAAAAGTGCACCCCCGGCGCCCATCGGAGCGTGTGCCCATGGGGCCATGCGCAAACTTTGGCCTCACTACTGCACACCTGGATCAATGCAAGGCTCTGTATCTGCATGCATTATTGACACTGATGGAGAGATTGTGATTTACCTCATTTTGTCCACTATATGGCGCTAGACACCACCTCATAATTTTGACTCGTCTTTGACTATATCGTGAAGGCCACACCATGAAAATGTAATCAAAATTTTAAAAAAAATTGTCATACGAGACATTTTTGCATTTTCAAGCAGATGGCGCTATGACCGTTACTCAATATTGTTATATAGATGTCTTCGGGGTGGGACTTTAAACATGTCTACCAAGTTTCATACACGTAGGTTAAACACAGACTCAGATATGCTCATTTGAAGTTTTACAGGGGGTGCTGTGGAGCCAATTTGCCACAACCGATCCTGTTAACCATATGAGATCCTAAGTACTACCACCTTTGACGAGTGTGTCAATTTTGGTGAGCATCTGAGCTTCCCTGGCCTCTGAACACCAACTTCCTGTTTGATGGCGAACATCAAACGTCGCGACACCACCATATTTACCATAATGCTTCATTGAGGCCTAATGGCTTTACTGACTAAATTTGAGGTGATTGTGGTGAACGGCCTGATAGTAGCACGTCAAATTCTGAAGTATATAACTTCCTGTTGCCACTAGGTGGCGCTGTGACTATTACCAAATTTATTTATATAGATGTGCTTAGGGCGGAACTCTTATCAAACGTGTGAAGTTTGGGGCAGATTGGACCATTGACAGCAGAGGTATAACAACTTTCTGCTTCATGGTGAAAGATCAACATTTGCCGCACAGCCACGCCCACAACTTTGCACGAAAACGCACAAGCTTCAGAATCCTGCATAACCAACTTGTTATAGCTGTTCTTACAGAATTTCAAGGCAATATGCTCAAGGGCCTAGTAGTAGTGTATCAAAATGTAAAATATGGCATTTCCTGTTGCCAGTAGGTGGCGCTATGACTAATGCTAAATTTGGTCATGTGGATGTCTTTAGGGCAGGACTCTTAACCGGCATGTGAAGTTTTGTACTGATTGGACCTTAGACAATGAAGTTATGACAATTTTCTGATTCATGGCCAAACATCAAAATTTGACATTTGATGCCTGGCCACATCGTTCAATGAAAACTCAGGCTTTTGATAACTTTTCATCCTCATGGGGTTTAGCTAGTACTGACCAAATCCGAAGTCGATCGGGTAAAATCTCTAGGAGTGCGTTCAAATACAAAGTGTCTGATTTTCCAAAAATGGCAAAAAAAAAGACCACAACAATCAAAATGGCCGACTTCCTGTTTGTTTGAGAGCATTGCTCCAAGAGACTTTTTTGTTGGGCTCGGTCAGAGTTTCAGAGTGAGTGGACACACCGGTTGCCATGGATACCACAAACTGAGTTTGAACTGGAAATAAATCTCCAGTTCTGGACACTTTTTAATCCAGACCTGATCTAATACTGGATGTCTGAATCTGGTTTATCCTATTCAGGCTCTTTTGAGGAAACCAGATCTGAACCACTGAGATAAATATTATTACACTGCCAGAACACTTTAGACCTGATCCTGGCTCTGTACCGATTGGTTCAGACCTGGTTAACCCTGGTCCATATGTTTTACTTGGTCTAGATCTGCTCTCCAGTAACCAGAGTGACTCCGGTTGAACCTGTTCAGACAGTTGGAGCAGATTAGGTCTGTTGTGGAAGCATGTGAGCCAGCTGCACAATGATGTGTTGTTTTTAACTGTATATATTATAGTGATGTAATGCCAACAATAATATGATACCAGCAGTGTGTAACGGAGCAGCGCAGCAGAAACTGACTTCACTGAGACAGAAAACTTAACTCCGAATTTACATTTGTAAACATTTGTGAACATTTTAGGTTCCAGGGATCAAGTGAAAAAAAGTACTCAAAGATGGCGTACCTCCACCAAAACCAGAACCAGACTATCCTACACTTCTTCCATCAACCAGATCTGGATCCCCACCAGAAATCATCTGTAAATCATCTCGATCTGTTCCTAAAACTGTAGGAGACTAAACCATTATCTCAGCTACTAGTTGTGTGTTTATAGCTGTATTTGTTATACATTAAGATCACCCCCTACAAATACATATTTAGATCCAGCAGATCCGGATTATATAGTTGACCAAATATGATTGATTTTTTTCACACCTACAGCTTAATATTTATATTACTACCTCAAATCTAATCAACTCTTCCTTTGCCCATAACTCCCCAAAATATCACTAAAATAATAATATTTAAAAAAATTAAATGTATGAACAAACATGGGTGATGACATCACTTTATTGGTGGAGGTAAAAACATCAGCTGTGAGGCAGAAACCTGAACTTTGACCATGAAAACTTCTCAGTTTCACAGTTCATTGGAACAGGATGGATAATCTGATTCTTAATTTCCTTTATGTTTTTTATGTTTCAATACAATATCAATTAATACAACTGCCAAAAGACATACATGATCAAGATGAAATCAGGAAGTATTTAATGTAAACATTAGTTTCCTGTAGAAGATGTTGAGCTGGCTAAATTATTATTTATAATTATGATAGCGCCCTCATGAGGATTAACACTGTGAAGCAGAATGCTGCATCGGTGCTCCACCTGCTGGAACCCCCACCCATCATCAACCTCCTCTTTTCTGTTCATCAGTCAGAAATCAGAGAAGAAGTTCTGCTCCATTCACACTGTTCCCGTTCACCTCCTGATGTTTTAAGTAGACTTTATGAATATAATGAGTTCTTTATATGTAAACCAAACTGTACGACCACATGTACAGTTTTTATAAATGTGAATTAGAGTGTCATTCCTAGGATAGAACCAATAAATCCGTTTCATCATCAGGTCTCAGTGTTGCTTCAGTCGTCTGACTGATTTGTGGTTTTATTTATTTCTGTCTGCTGAAGGATTGACGACAGGAAAACAGATGATGCAAATAAAACATAAAGATCCTGCAATGTTATTATTTATTTAAAAATTCTTTCCATCAACCTGAAACACATTTTGTCTTCTACGTTCACATACGTGAAGAGTATTTACGTGTTTAAAATGATTTCCTGACGGCCTACACACGGCCATCACAAGCTGATTGCAAGGAGGTTTCTTGAAATGGTTGTCAGTTTCACTGGACTCTTTGAAGAAAACCTTCTTCTCTCAAAATACTCAATATAATCTGCGGACCCGTTTATACGACAACGGCTTTGCTGTTTAAAAAAAAAAATTCATCATTTATACAACAACATTGTGGAAACATCCGTGTCCACATGAAAATGCTGTAGTATACCTGCCAAGCACACTTAGTGCTCGGGCCCTAAAAATAATAATAATAATATTTCCTTGCAGAACAATAGTATCCTCGCACGCTTAGTGCTCGGGCCCTAAAAATAATAATAATAATATTTCCTTGCAGAACAATAGTGTCCTCGCACACTTAGTGCTCGGGCCCTAAAAATAATAATAATAATATTTCCTTGCAGAACAATAGTATCCTCGCACACTTAGTGCTCGGGCCCTAAAAATAATAATAATAATATTTCCTTGCAGAACAATAGTGTCCTCGCACACTTAGTGCTCGGGCCATAAATATAATGATAATAATAATAATTCCTTGCAGAACAATAGTGTCCTCGCACGCTTACTGCTCGGGCCACAAATATGATAATAATAATAATTCCTTGCAGAACTATAGGGTCCTCGCACGCTTAGTGCTAGGGCCATAAATATAATAATAATAATAATAATAATTCCTTGCAGAACAATAGTGTCCTCACACCCTTGGTGCTCGGGCCATAAATATAATAAAAATTATAATATTTCCTTGCAGAACAATAGTGTCCTTGCACGCTTAGTGCTCGGGCCCTAAAAATAATAATAATAATATTTCCTTGCAGAACAATAGTGTCCTCGCACGCTTAGTGCTCGGGCCCTAAAAATAATAATAATAATATTTCCTTGCAGAACAATAGTGTCCTCGCACACTTAGTGCTCGGGCCATAAATATAATGATAATAATAATAATTCCTTGCAGAACAATAGTGTCCTCGCACACTTAGTGCCCGGGCCCTAAAAATAATAATAATATTTCCTTGCAGAACAATAGTGTCCTCGCACACTTAGTGCTCGGGCCATAAATATAATGATAATAATAATAATTCCTTGCAGAAGAATAGTGTCCTCGCACACTTAGTGCTCGGACCATAAATATAATAATGATAATAATAATTCCTTGCAGAACAATAGTATCCTCGCACGCTTAGTGCTCGGGCCATAAATATAATAATAATAATAATATTTCCTTGCAGAACAATAGTGTCCTTGCACGCTTAGTGCTCGGGCCATAAATACAATAATAATAATAATAATTCCTTGCAGAACAATAGTATCCTCGCACGCTTAGTGCTGGGGCCCTAAAAATAATAATAATAATAATTCCTTGCAGAACAATAGTGTCCTCGCACACTTAGTGCTCGGGCCATAAATATAATAATAATAATTCCTTGCAGAACAATAGTGTCCTCGCACGCTTAGTGCTCGGGCCCTAAAAATAATAATAATAATAATTCCTTGCAGAACAATAGTGTCCTCGCACACTTAGTGCTCGGGCCATAAACATAATAATAATAATAATAATAATTCCTTGCAGAACAATAGTGTCCTCGCACGCTTAGTGCTCGGACCATAAATATAATAATAATAATAATAATAATTCCTTGCAGAACAATCGTATCCTCGCACGCTTAGAGCTCGGGCCATAAATATAATAATAATAAAAATATTTCCTTGCAGAACAATAGGGTCCTCGCACCCTTGGTGCTCGGGCCATAAATATAATAAAAATAATAATAATATTTCCTTGCAGAACTATAGGGTCCTCGCAAGCTTAGTGCTCGGGCCATAAATATAATAATGATAATAATATTTCCTTGCAGAACTATAGGGTCCTCGCACGCTTAGTGCTCGGGCCATAAATATAATAATAATAATAATATTTCCTTGCAGAACTATAGGGTCCTCGCACACTTAGTGCTCGGGCCATAAATATGATCAGGAGAATAGATGACGCTCTGTCCCTCTTTGTCCACAGATACTAACATCACCGTCACAGGAATACTAGGAGACAGACAGTAAAATTAAACATATGTAATTACGGATAATGACCACAGGAGGGCAGTATAGGCACGGAAAGTGTAAAGTTAGTCATTCACCCGTACCTACACACTTCCGGTAAAGACACTCAAAATAAAAGCATCAAAATGAAGTGGAATGATAACACACCAACGTTCTTTCGTTTTTCTTTCAAGGAAGGTGATTTTGAAAATCGGCAAACAGCTAGCATTTTGCTAACAATGCTCATTGGTCGTTAATGACAGCCAAATGTAGATCTGGTTAATGTAATAGCAGAGATATTCCACCGACAATTACTGCCGTAAAGTATAGCGCCGTAAAGTGGCTTGTAGTGCTACCAGAGAGTGCTACCCGGTGCTACCAATGCTACTACGTAAAGAACGGCATTTCACAACAATTGAAGCAGCAAAAAATATGTAATGGACTGATATTTATTGTATCAACCTATTTTATCGAAAACATGATGAAAATTGACAGAAAAACATCTTCTCGATTTGGTAAGGATGCCCCCCGGACGCCTCCCTGGGGAGGTATTTTGGGCATGTCCCACTGGGAGGAGACCCGGGGTAGACCCAGGACACACTGGAGAGATTATAACGCCTTGGTGTACCCCCAGAAGAGCTGGAGGAGGTGGCTGGGGTGATGGAGGTTTGGGCTTCTCTGCTGAAACTGCTGCCCCTGTGACCCGGACCCGGATAAACGGAAGAAAATGGATGGATGGATGGACTTCATGTACAACCATCACAACAAACGTCCCCTTCTGACTGATGCTTTGATTTTGCAGTTATGTTTAAGCAGCAGTATCAGCCTTCAGCTTTAGTGACATGACAAAAATCACATCTACACAACATACTGAAGAGGACCTGGGGAATGTATCGTTGATGGAAAGTGGCTCATAGTGCAGCTTCAAAGAGAATCCTTTGTAAAGTTAAAACTCTCTGAGACCACCAAAGAATATTGTTTTAAAAATAAGGCTTAGCCATCCTCTGAATCCTTTTATATGATGTGTGTGCATAGTTTGACACAAGAAGGCTGTTTTCATATTTATTATTTTAAGCACTTGTTACCTCTGCTGAAGTTCATTCATTTGTCTGTTAGCAGGATTACACAAAAACTCCTTGATGGATTTTCATAAAACTTGGCTGAAGGGTTGAGCATGTGGTACAATATTCAGCAAACACAAGTGTGATGTGGAAACATGAAGCCTCCAATAAACAAACACTGACATATCTTGTGTCTGACAGGTTGTTTCTAATGAGGCAGAGGGAATTTTAAGCATTTTAATGTGGTAATTACACTTTTTGTTTCTACAAAAACCAGGTCAGACACATATTTGAGACATTTTATGTATTCCTAAATACACGTGGAGGGGACCTTTAGTCATCATTAGAATTTTGAGCCAGAGTAATCAAGCTTCCACAGTAGAATTGGGTACATTTACTCCACTCAGGGCAGGGGTCCCATCTGATTTACATGAAAAAAAAGTATGACAGACATGTTGATTATAACAATACAGTAAGACATCATGCTTTGCATGTGACTTAATTATTAATGGACAGAACGGGCCTAAACTTGGTGCTCAGTCCAATCTGATCACTAATTATCAATATTCAATCAACCTTTTCATCTATTTTTACTTTAAAAGTCTTCTAGTTCTGTGGAAAACTACTGGAGAAATCAGATGCAAATGTTATAGACAGAATTCTTCACAAATCAGTTTGTTTGGCTGCACTATGAACAGATTCACTATGAACAGATTCACTATGAACAGATTCACTATGTACAGATTCACTATGAACAGATTCACTATGTACAGATTCACTATGAACAGATTCACTATGAACAGATTCACTATGAACAGATTCACTATGAACAGATTCACTATGTACAGATTCACTATGAACAGATTCACTCAGCTTGCTATAACTGGTGTTTTTCAGAAGAACCAGGACTGAAACCTTCAGGATTACACACTAACCCCAGTGAACATGTTTTTGGAAGTGAAGAGTCGTCAGTGGGTTTACCTTGATGAGGTAGAGGCGGATGATGTGATATCTCTCCATAGTGATGGGCCCAACGTGCTGCGGGATGACCTCTAGACTCTCAAGGGTTCTACTGTGACTCTGAGACAACGTGTCTGGATATCAGACAATTTCATGACACTTTGTTGACAAACAGCCATCATTTAAATATCCCTGATGAACTCCTGATAAAATCAGCACTGCAGTTCCCTTTATAGCCATCATCTGATCCTGAGCCTTCATCCTATCTGATGAAGGTCCAGGGAGTGAAAAATTATAAATTAAGTGAGCACATTTCACAGATTATGATCTGATGCACTTTGTGGAGTTGTGAAACAAACCGGCTGTGAAACAAAACGTTCCACAGCTTCTATGAATACACACACAATGTGACTAAAATGAAAAGGCAGAAGGACTCACCATCATCTTATTATCTTTGAAGTCTCCTTCGTAGTAGAGACCAAACTGATGAGGAAGACCCCGGTGCCCTGCTGAAGGTGATCCTGCCACATGCCCATGTACTTCTCCCCTCTGGATAGAGGACAAGAAAACACATTTGTACAAGCTTATCTGACTGTTAGGAATCGTGGTATGAAGCGGTGAGAGAAGCCTGCCATGCCCAAAAAGGATCGGAGCTGCTTCTTTGTTTGTGGCAGAGGACATGACTCTATGGCCTGGTTCTTGCTGACTTGCGGCCGTATCACCCCATTTCCAATAACATGGCCCTGGTACTCCGTCTCTGCAGCAGCAAAGACGCACTTGGATGGGTTTTATGGTCAGCCCGGCAGAGTGGAGAAGATCCAAGACAGTGCGTAGATGTTCCAGGTGCTCCTCCCAGTTGGTACTGTAAATGACAATGTCATCCAAATATGCAGCAGCAAAACCAGATAAATCACAAAGTACCTGGTCCATGAGTCTCTGGAAGGTTGCTGGAGCACCGTGCAATCCAAATGGCAGGACAGTGAACTGGAAGAGACCCTATGGCGTCCTGAAGGCTGTCAGCTTCCTGGACCGTTCCGTGAGTGGTACCTGCCAGTAACCCTTGCACAGATCTATAGTGGTCAAGTATTTTGCTTTTCCAAGCCTTTCAAGTAGGTCATCAATTCTTGGTGTAGGATAAGAATCAAAGTGAGAAATTGAATTCCGGTACCTGAAATCAATTCAAAACCTCATGCTGCCATCCTTCTTCGGCACCAGGACCACCGGGTTACACCACTCACTCTTTGAAACCTCGATGATCCACAGGGACAGCATCAGGTCAGTCTCTTTTTTTAGTGAGGCTAGCAGACGTTCAGGAACCCTGTAACTAAGTCTTCTAACAGAAGCACCATCTCTAACAACAATGTCATGTTCAACAAGACTTGTCCTTCCAGGATTCTCCTGAAATACATCCATATTACACCTGGAGCTGCTTCTCCTCCGAGAGGTGGGTGAGGTCAAAGGTCACTGGACCACCAGCAGGAGGCAAGTACTGCTCATCAACCTCCTCTTCCTCCAGCACACCTTTTATTAGCATCACTTCTGCTTTCCTTTCTGGCTGCTGCACCCACTCCTTCAGGAGATTTATATGCAGCGTCCTACTGGAGCGGCTGTTCTTTGTTCTCCATGTGTTGTAGCTCCACGGCCAACAGCTTGTTGTCATCACTGGGGAGGAGCACTAGCACCTTCTGTCCTGGAGTAAAGGACCTCTGGCGGGCTGACTGATCATACCATAACTTCTGGTGTTGCTGGGCCTCCGCCATGTGTGATCGGGCGAACTCACTCATTCTCTCAAACCGGTCTCTCATCTGGACAACATAAGATATAATGTTAACAGACCCCACCCTCCCCTCGTCTCCCTCCCAGATCTCTCTCAGTATTGACAGAGGTCCTCTTACTTCATGCCCAAACAAAAGTTCAAATGGAGAGAAACCAGTGGAGGCTTGGGGTACTTCCCTGTATGCAAAGAGGAGGTATGGCAGCCATCGATCCCAGTCTGTACCACTGCTGCCCACAAACGTCCGAAGCATCTGTTTCAGGGTCTGGTTAAAGCGTTCTGTCAGTCCATCCGTTTGGGGATGATATGGTGTTGTCCTCAGGCTCCTAATTCCAAGTAACTGATACACCTGTTTCAGCAGAGTGGACATAAAGTTAGTTCCCTGATCAGTCAATATTTCACGCGAGAAACCTACTCTGGAGAATAACTGCACTAAACAAAAAGCCACTGATTTTGCTTTTGTAGACTTCAATGGAAAAACCTCTGGATACTTTGTAGCGTAATCAGTTATGACCAGCATGTATCAATTCCCTGCCGCACTCCTCTCAACAGGACCAACAATGTCCATCCAAAGGCGCTCAAACGGGGTGCCAATGATGGGTAGTGGTTGGAGGGGAGCTCTGGAGGGCATCTTAGTAGATGTCATTTGACACTGAGGGCAACTTATGCAGAACTGAGCAACATCTCTGCGCAAGCCAGGCCAGTAGAAATTATGTTCAATGCAAGCTGTGGTCTTATGCTTACTTAGGTGGCCAGCCC
Source organism: Chaunax sp. Z400 (assembly GCA_037577475.1). NCBI lineage: Eukaryota > Metazoa > Chordata > Actinopteri > Lophiiformes > Chaunacidae > Chaunax > Chaunax sp. Z400. The sequence goes on along the minus strand of CM075198.1, from coordinate 25,807,510 downwards.
AGGGAACAGAGTGCCCCAAGACGAGTATGGTGTCTCCAGCTGCTTGGGGAACCACTAGCTGCAACACTGACCCTCTGTGACGGTAGAGTATGCCATTCTACTCCCCATTAAAAAAGGTCAGGGCGCTGAGGGACTCAGAGGGCTCATTGGATCTCTTCGCTTGTGCTCTGGTTGCAGCATTACATTTTTGGCTTTGGTCCGGCTCCAACAGATCAAATAGGACCGGAAGGTCACGGCCTAACACAGCAGCACCAATGTTCAAAAGGTAAGTCTGCCCCTTTACTTTTATGTACATGTCAGCTGTTGGATATGTTCTTTCATCTCCATGTACACAACAAACAGGTATGGTATCTTTGGTGCTAATCATATTGGGTGGTACAAATTTCCTGTGCACAAGAGTCTGATCACTCCCAGAATCCAATAGGGCTTTGAGGGTTGCTCCGTTAACCTCAATGGATGTCATTTTAATAGTTTGGTCATTCTTCAGCTCAGATTCAACAAGTGGACGAGGCACAAAGCACATTTGTGTCATCTTAGCTGAGTTCTTAGGGCACATGGGTTTTGTATGGCCTTCTACACCACAGAGATAACAAATGGGCTTTTTACCAGAGGATTTTAAGGGTCTGCTAGCTGGCTGATTCTCCACCACACCACTTACCCACACCAGTTGCTGGCCCTTGATGGTACTGTTGGGCTGGTTTGCGGCTGTTCTTTGTTCTCCATGTGTTGTAACTCCACGGTTGTCCTTTCTTCCGGACAGCCACAAAGACATCAGCCAGCTCAGCAGCCTTCATTGCTGAACCTGGATCATGCTCCCGAATTCAGACCTGAAACATTGTATGGTGAATCCTCAATATCGCTTTGAGTTGAGTACTGATATAATTTGAATGACCATCGTTTAGTTATGTATATACTGTTTTGTTTTCTTTTTGCATTCCTTCTACAATACATGGTACCTTTTCAACTGCAATTCTGTCTCCGAGTCTCATTAAATTCTGTGCATCAGTTTAATCATTCCCTCCTACCTGTTCCCAGAGTCTTCTAGCCATATAGCCACTAGTCCACACGCAATGTCAGCTAATGTTACTTATAAATATTAAGTACTGGCTACACATTCCACAGCCTTTCTTCTGTTTCCGTTCACACCACCACTAGGAGTGCTGAAGCTACATTAGCTGGCTAGCGGTTGCGTTACTTATGTACAACAAATAGAAAAATGGACTGATTTCTTGCTGCACCCAAACCCCCTCTGAAAAGTCAAAAATGATGTAATACCACCTAAATCCTTGACCCTGGAAACCGACTCCTTGTATTTGTAATCATGTTTTTTATCATCACTAACTTATGAGTTATCAACAGATATCTGATTTTCCATAATGGCCGATCAGGATCTATTTTTCATTTAGATTATATATATATATATGGAATCCATTTGAATGACTCTGAATCATTATCTCAGCTACATATTGGTGACAGTGCCATGTCTCTACCCCTCTCTGTTTCCATACTGTGAAACAATACATAGTGCCAGCCTCCAAATATATATTAGAAACTCCCTTAGTTAATCGAAGCACTGAATTTCCCCACAAGATTGTGGGCAAAAAAATCCAACATGATCATGTATTGAAATTATTTTTTTCCTGAGTTGGAGATTGTTTTTTCCCCCCATTTTCTAATGTGTCATGAATGCAGCATAACAGGCCTAAAACCCAGCCTTAGAACCAAGGGTAGGTCATGATCTTCCTGAGCGTCCTGCTTAAACACAACAGAGCTGCCTGGTCAGCTAATCAGCTGCAGTCATTGCGTCACTCACAGGCAACTGGAAATGACATATTTGCAAAGGATGGCCTTAATGGACCTGATTGGAGAATAGTAGGGATGTGACCATTGTAGACAGTAACCAGCTGACCTTGACTCTAGACAAACTCACTGTATCGCCCAACTGGAATGCAACAATATCTTACTTACTTTAACTCAGAAATGTTCAAGTCATTTCTGCAGCCACACCTTTGTGTGAGCAGTAGTCCAACTCCACCAGTCTTAAGTGTAGAGGCATTTCTAGTAAAGGTTTAATGATAGGAACATTTCTAAATATTTAAGTTCTCACAAAGAGAAGAAAACGTGAGAGAAACTGAACTGAAAATGAAACTTCATTTGATTTTTCAGAGTAATGTCATTGTGTAGTTTAGCGGTGTGGTGCTTGTAACTAGACTTCAGTCATGAGTGTCTCTGTGATCTATGGAAGAAAACCTGCATCAGTGATCTGGGGACAAACATGGAGAGCACCCAGTAACTTAGTCTGGTCCACAGAGTGTGACAACACGTCTTCTGATTGTCTTCCAGCTACCACCAGTGCAGCAGCCCAAACCAGTCATCACACCCCGCTGGATCGTTCCTACGACTGCTGTGAGTGATCAGTCTCTGTATTCACTTCTCTCCTGCTCACCTGTCCGTCTGTCTACCTGGATTTTCTGTCAGTCTGAGGACTTTCATGTGGATTTGATTATCAGGGATGGCCTCTTCTGATTAAACTGGTGTTTGTAATAAAATACATAATATAATCATTTCTCATTTCTCTTCACAAGAATCCATTAGCTGGTTATATTTCATCTGAACATGTTTTCCTCCATTGTCATCCCTGGATTCTATCACTTTGTGTCCTTTGTCTTGAATCTGGTGATTTATGGACTTGATCAATTAATACCTTTAATTGATGACACCCTTATTTAAATAATGTATTTATATATTTATTTTAAAGACTGTTGTTTGTCCTGTGTTCTGTGTTGAACATTCATATTTTTTATGCACCAGAATTTCGTTGTATGCAGAGCTGACAATGACAATAAAGGCTTTGATTCAGATAGTTGCTCATAACTTTGTCTGACATAAAGGCTCTGCAGAGACTGATCTCCTCCCTTTTCCCTCACCCCCTTCTAATGCAGCCTCCTGGCATCTTTACTAAGGGCCTGCTTGACCTTGACCTCCCTGCTAAGGTCAACACTCTCCACCCTGCAGATGGGGGTGCAGTTCTCACCCCAGCTCTCTCCCACCTCGCTCCGATTCGTAACACCATGTCCAACAGGTAAAAGACCTCCGAGCGCCTCGCGGTTGTTTTTAGTAGAAGTTTGGTAGGATGCTGACCCCTGCTGGTCAAGCAGGAAAATGCCTCCTTCACCTTCAATGCAAAAGCAGATTAGTTTCAGATGGACTGAATAGTTTGTGATTCATGCTTGTTAGTAGAATCACAAGCTTGCTTTGATGCTTCAATAATGTTTCTGTGTGTAAAACACTGCAGAAGTAGCTCATCCTAGAGGAGTCCTTTATGGGCACAGGTAAGGTGGTTGTTGTCCCATTGTAAAGTAGATGAGAAAAGAACAAACATTTCCTGTAGTTCTTCATGCACACAGAGCAAAATCACGTAAATAGAAGTCAGTATGGTGTCAGCTATGCACCTTGACTCATCATGGATATTATGTCTTCTTATCCTTGTATTTTTATTCATGCAGCAGACAAATATGTTCTTTTTATAGCAGTATAACTCCTGACCAATAGGCCCATAACATTTCAGTCAACATGTGTTAAGGTATGTGAAGTGGTATCTGTCTCTGATGCAGTGATTTTGCCATCTTCCCACTCCTGTGTCTTGCAGCACTGTAGGTCAGCAGCCAGCCTCAGAGGACGGAGCCAAACCAAAAGGTCTCCTGACCACTGAGCTCTGATGGAGAACCGAGGAGCAGCCATCACAGCTGTAGTCTCTGTGACTGCTGTCTCGCCTCACCTCCTCACCCACCCCCACTCGCAAGCGAGCTGGGCCAGTTGTGCTGAACGCCGAGAGGGTGTGAGGGAAGTGAAACCAGCTAAGAGGCAGCTTAAAAGCACCACAAACACGTGTAATTGTTTCAAACAGATTGAATTTAGTAAACAGGAAATATTACAGTCACTCGTAGTAACATTACACTAAACCTAGTTCTTGTAAATCCAACATTTAGCACCAGTATTAACACTTTAAGAACACCTAACTCGTGAATCTCCTGAGTTAGTGATCAGTGGCGTTTATGTAATCCATGCAGTCAACCAAACCTCAGTCTCTGACATCAAGCACCGTCTCCTTATGGATGACAACTAATGTTAAGTCTGTTATTCAACTTGTTTGCTACACAGGTGAAGTTGAGGCTAATATCATTCGAGGTTGGATTCATAAACGCATCACCGCTGACTCTTGACTTGAGAGGTTAGGTTGTCTTCATGGACTCGTGCTGTTTTATCACTGGATCCCTGAGACTCTGAGCTTTTCTGTGTGCTCACAGCTCACAGCATGTAGAGCTGAAGTCCACTGGATGAATGACTTAAAGGAAAACTCTATGAAAGACAGAGACTTAAATGTTGTTTCTGAGAGTTAAAACACCTGGACTCCTATCATGAGGACACCTGGATGTGATACTGAACTGTCCTTGAATCACACTGCAAACCTTTTTTCTACACTTAATGAATACTTCATGTGAAGCCCGTCTGCAGCCACTGGATGAAAACTTCACTGGAATATCTTTTCAACACTGGACCTTGGAAGATTTTGTTATTTTTTATTTTTGCAATGAATGACACTAGAGATGACCGTTGTGGTTTTTCAGCTGATGTTTTTATAATTCTGCTCTTAATATTTCTTTTGGGACATTTAAATTTTCCATTTGCAGTACTTTTAATTCTGGCATTTAGTAGCAGCATCATAAGGGGTTAAACAGCATTAAGGAAAGTTAATTCAGTGCTTCCCTCACTCTTATCATGGCTCTGAGTCAAAGATATTAAGTTTTAACATTTTTGTTCCTAGACTTTGTTCTCACTTGAAAACACTTCCTCCACCATTTTTTTTCCAATGACATGAATTCAAACTTGTAATTAGTGATGAAAATGCGACAAGTGAAAACAAGATGCAGCTCAACTGTTGTTGAAATGTTTGAAGTGAACAGTGATCCCTGGAGATGAACGTCGTTTCCTGTTTTTGGATGACCTAACTGGATTATCTGAATTCATTTTTCTGTTCTACAACAAGCTCCCATGCTGTAGCTGTTACCCCGCCTTATGGAAATGAATGGATTCAAATAGTCTCATCTAAGAACGCTGGAGAGTTTTACAACTTGATAAATTCACATTTTTGTTCTTCTGAAATTGAGGCCAGATTCTACTTTTCTGAGTTGATGATGACGTCTGTCATTGTTTTTTCTCAGTACCCCAAACATCAATACTGGACCCTCATTCAACGTATGCCTATGTGGTGATGTTGATTTTCATTCTCTGTCTTGAACAAGGGAAGCAGACTGTTTTACAACGACTTCTTAGCAGTGATGATTATTTAAGATACTACTCAGTGTAATTGTTCAGATATGACATGCTGTCCAAAAGAGTTTTAGGGTACAGTTAAAATGTACAGTATTGTCAGTATAATGGCATCGGCTGGCTGTAGATATGAAGTAGATTTATATATATATTTTTGGAACATTATGTTGACAGTATTGTTACTACATTCTGAGAGGTTTTCAGTATTGACATGTTTTCTAATTACAAAAGAAGTAGGAAACATATTTCTGATCAAATTTCCTGGAAAAACACTGACATTGTGACGCATCAAATGCAATTTTGTATGAACTTTTTTGGAATATCTGATCATGATTCAGTAAAGCTCTGCTACAGTAGAAGCCATTGTTTGTCATTTATTTCACTTTGGTTGGCTACGTTGACATGATTTACCTGCAGAGGAGGTTGTCAGTGATTACAACTGGATGTTTGAACCACTCAACAATCTGATTTACTGCTGTAGACCAGATGTGATTTTTGTCTTGTTGAAGCAGCTTTCAAACAACAACCTGGATCACTCAGCCCAAACAAACCAGACTGACTCTATGAGTCTGTGTTGCTACAGATCATTGAAATCCAAGAAAGTCTGAATTAAAGGGGAAAAAATCAAGGCCACTGAACTTATTTAATTAGACAGGGGTAACTGGAAGTTCTTGAATGAATGTATTTTGTTCAAGAATAGAAATTGCTTCAACCATCCTATGTATATCCTGAATATGTATGAAAATATATTGACATGATGATACAATATAGTGACAGTGTGTCAGATTATATGAGACTGGAACCACCACCAATCACAGCCCTATAGTTTCACTGCCTCTGCTGAAATGTTTCTGTAATCTTCCAAAAATCATCTAACTTGCATGAAGTCAGTCAACCCCTGACCTGATAATGTGGCCAATATTACAAATATATACGTCTGTGTTGTGTAATAACTGAATGACTACAGTGTAGCTGAGTTTTTGTGGAGTTAAGTTTAACGTTCCAACTCCCCAGAAGCAGCAGCTTGTCTGAAGCAGCTGGCACTGGACAGCACTCCTCTCCTCGCTACTCCAAGAAACAACATCAACGTCAACATGGCGTTAAACAATCAGGTTGGTGCTTGTTCCTGTAATCATTCTGAAATTTATTTTAACCCCAAAACCTAAAAAATAACTTGTTGCTTTCTAGATGTAGACGAGTAACACATGTTGAATCTGTTCCAATCAGCAGAGAAACATTGCATAACCATAATTATGTATATTTCTTTGTGTGGGATGTATGTGTCCCATCCCTGCCCATACAGGAGGATGTGGTGAAGCTCACAGAGAAGTGTGGTCTCAGCAGTACAGGCAGCAGTAGCCCAGTCGTCACTCCACTGCACATCCCAGAGGATCTGAAGAGTAACATCCTGAAAGCACGAGCTGAGGCTGCTGCCCTCAAGGTGAGAAAGTAAAAAAGGGAGAGAAACAAGCAGAAAGTCACCAACCATTGAGATTAAATGATGTGTTGTTCAGTGATAATACTTCAGAAAAGGATAACAATCCCATGGACATGTTTAGAACTGTATCAAGGCTATTTTTTAACAGATCACTGTATGTGAAGAAGTATAGATAGATGACAGGAAATGAACGGGTAGAGAGATGGGGAAGGAAGGTTTAAAACTATACAGGGACATTTCAGTTGCCTGCTCAGTCAACCCCCTCGACGTATAACTTTAACCTAATATCTATGCCAAAACATTGAATATCAGAAAGCTTGTGAAAATGGCTGCAGCAATATTAATCCTTCCAGATAGTTCATTTATAAATGTGAGTGGAAGTTTGATTAAATTATTAATGGGCTGAACATGAATGGTTTTAATAAGAGCACTCTTAGAGCTGCTTGTCACTCTAACCTATGATATTTCTTATGGCTTTAGAAAACAGAAATAAGGAGTTCTGACTTTGACACCTCTTTAATTTAATAGTGGACTTCAGTGTCTGTGCTGCAGCAGAATGAAATCATCACATGGGAAACATCCACGTTAATTCCATAGTAGTGATGTTATTCTGGATCATATTAGATGGAGATGCATGGTTGTATCAGTCCCCCAGTCCTTTTGTCTGTTTATCCATTTATCTCTCCTGCTCCTCTGTGTAGGGACCTTTGGAGGAACACGCAGCTATGGTTGGAGATAAAAACTGTAACCTGCAGGATGCTTCTGCCAGGTACGACCACACACTGTAATCAGTCATTTTGTCTGTCTATACAGAGTTATGAAAAGTTATTCATCCTTAAACTAAACTTAGAAATGTTAAAAATGACTAAGGACAAATTTTTATTGTTTATTCCAAGGCTTCATAATCAAAAAAATATTTTTTGCATAAAAAAAAGTCCCTGTCCAGTCAGTGCTGAGCGCGCATAGACAGGAGAAAAGCCATAGTTACTTGTGCACCATTGTCTTGAGCCTTTTTCCCTCCTCCCCCATCTTCCTGAGTCATGCTGTAAACACATTGTCTCAGCCAATAACAGCGCCTCCTGTAGCTAGAGCTGATTAACTACCTGATTATTCATAGGTCACAACATTACATCACCTGCAGTTTATCCTTCAAAGCAAGGTGTCATTGATTGACAAGCCCATCTTGCCGTCTTGTATCAGAGGCTGTCATTAGCTTAGGATATATGGGGAGAAGGAGTTTGTCACAATAAATATAACATTAATAATCTGAAATATAAAATCTGTTTTCAATTGTGTTTTCTTTTATTTCATCTTCCCTCCCTATAAACCAATCAAATCTGGATTCATAACCAGATAGATTTGATCTCATTGTATAAATCACATTGTTTTATTTACTCTGAATATTTCATGAATAAAATACACATTACATGTTGAAATAACAAAGACCTGCCACAAAAAGCGTGCGCTGTTTGTTTCCAGTTTGAAGGTGCGTACTGGGCCAATGGGCAGTAACTCCTCCCTGTCCGTTAGTCGTCCTGACGTCCAAGAACCCTGGAATCTGCTCAAGCCAGCGTCACTGGTCTCATCAGCTGGGGCCAGGTCAGTCTGTGTGTGCAAAGCAAGAACTGTCTACAAGGTTCTGTATGTAGTCATTGCTCCCACCTTGGCTGCTTAATGAGAACCAGAGAGAGAAACTAGGAGAAGGGAGTCTTTGACAGGAACAACAGATTCCTGATCATTCTGTCAGGACAGAGACACACATGATTATTTCTCTCTTGTATGCAAGTCAAAAGATTGAGTCACATGACTTTACTTCTGCCCAAGAAGTGTTTATAGTAGGATGAAATATAAATACAGACACACAGAAGGTTGAGCAGACAGTTCACAAAGACTTCACGGTCCCAGGCTAATGGATGCTTTAAATGCCCACACTGTCCAGGCTGGTTGTCATCGTATTAATCGATTAGTCGATCACAAAATGTTAATCATGAATGATGTTGATCATGAATTAACAATCAAACTCTTGCAATCAATGATTGCTAGTTTGCAATCAAACTAGCAAAAATGAAGCCCTTTTGGTTTTAATGTAAAAATACTGTGGGGCTTGTTGGTACAAAACAAGTAATAGTAATTTGAAGAGATAACCCTGGGCTGTGAAGGGCTGTGGTAATAAAGGGAATGATTGAATCATGTGATTGAGAAAAATGAACCAATAAAGGTACCAATGTAATATGTTTTTATACAGTTCTACCTCTACATTTCTGTCCATGTTAGTTTCTATAAAGTAGAACAGAAGTCTGAAACTGTGTCCTTTGTTCTTGTCCTTGTGTTGTTCTGTTCATCAGTGCTGAGAGGTTAGCTGAAGATTTAAACATCAAGATGCCCTCTGAGTCTGCCAGCGAAGCCATGGCACCAAAGGTAACATGATAATCATTAGTTTATTACTTATTGTGGTGCTCTTACATTTGTCACCATGTAAATAATAGTCACACATAAAAGGTGTTGAATGTTACTTAAGGCACAAGAATAAAAAATAAAACCAGCACCACGAACACTAACCCTTTGACTTGAGGAAGTTGACCTGCAAAACTCTGCCCCGCTTTCTGACAACCTGATCGATTTCACAGATCCAACTCCTGTGGTAAGTTTCAGTCTAATTCTTGTGGAAAACTCCTGAATGATTTGTGATCTTACTATAATGTGAGGAATCTCTGTCTGTCTGTCTGTTATTCGCCTCTCATGACAACCGTTCACCTGATCTACTTCAAACTTGGCATGTGAGTTGCTTGGGACCCAAGGAAGTGCTTTCTTGAATGGTGGTGCAATTTGGTTATGCGGCACGCTCAATATTAATATATTTAAACTAAATAGGAGAACTGTGCTCTGTAAAGCAGCGGCGGTGCAGCTTCGGGGCTCTGCTGAAACAGAGCTTTACCACCAGCAATGGTCGGGGTAGTGTAGCTACAATCCAAGCAAGGCACGAATAACATGTAAGGTAACAATGAAGAAGAAAAAAGTGAAGTGAAATGAAAAAGTGAAAAAAAACCTTCCTTCATGTCTGACTGTATTTAATGGCCTCACAGACCACCAAGCGAGTGCATCGAATTCTCCGCTTTTGCTGCTTTGTATTTACCAGGCATATTATCACAGCCTTCTCTACTGTCGCCATGTTTGTTGTTTCACTGTCATCTTGTGGATGTATCGATGCTAATGGAAGCATGCATGGAAGTACGTGGGCATTGAAGGACCCAACATATCTGTTTTGGTACATAAATGCAGTATAAATGAGCCGTTACTTTTGTTTCTGGATTTACAGGATAACATTACTAACATTAAAGCTGCAAGCAGCGTTGCAGATTCCTTGCAGAACAATAGGGTCTTCGCACGCTTAGTGCTCGGGCCCTAATAAACAGAATAATAGTAACAGCATTCAGAATATCAACAATAACATTCATAATGTTACAAGTGGTGTTATAATTGGATGGCATTCGCTTATAGACAGACTTCCGGATTTAGGTTTAATGAATTGATGAATGGAGACCACGTTTCAGTTGGTTTTTTAGTGAAGCAGATATTTGCTCCATTGATATGTGTTGATATGTCTCCATTTTATTCATCTTGTATTGTGTGATATGTGCTCTGTGCAGGATCTTGTATTGGATGAGTCGTAGGTTTGTGTTCTTTGTCATTTAGAATGCATTTTTACAAATCTGGTCCCAGAAGTCTGGGTCTGATGGTAGTGTTAAGTCTTTTTCCCATTTTGAGATGGGTAAATGTATTGAGTCTGTGTTTGTTTATCTAACCTAGAAATCATTTTTGTAGATGTAGGAGATATCATTGTTATCTCTTTACAAATGTGGGTGGTTGTAAAGGAATCTGAGGCGCTGGAAATATTTTCTTAATCGTGTTTTTTAGTTGTGTGTAGTGAAGAAAATTTCCGCCCCTAACCATGAATCTATGAAAGAGGTCGGTAGATGACATAAGCTTATTATCTTCAAAGAGGTGATGGAGGTGTGTGACTCCTTTCTGTTCCCATGAACTAAAGTGAAGGTTTGTTTTGTTAATATGAAAGTCTGGATTGTGCCAGATCGGTGACAACATAGAGGGTTCCAACTGGGAGTTTGTAATCTTCAGTGGATTCCACCAGGCATTTTGAAACAGTTATGGCGTCCAGAATGGATGCAGTGATAATCTATCTTTTTTCAATACATTTTGACTTTTGGACTTTAAAACTCTGGAAATGTTTAGTTCAATTTCACCTCTCATTCCATGTGCTTCCTCCTTCCTGTCTCTGCAGGGCCTCGAGGTCTCCAAACCAGGCCGCTACCAGGCTCTCCCCTCAGACAATTATCTTGAGATGAGTGATTCTGCAGGGGATTTTACGGCCTCTGGCCTTCCACTGGACAGTGACACTGATGCTGCCATGACCTACGCCTCCCACAAGCCCCTCCTGAATGCCGTTTTCCCTACAGCCGTAACTGAAGGAGTTCATTCCGACAGCATGGAGGCCACCATTGCCCCTCCCTGCGACCTCAGCGCCAGCCGGACCCCTGACTCCGCAATGAGTGGCAGCCCTGATGACAGTCTGTGTGCTGCAGTATCACCAGGAACAGCCTGTAGGGGCACCGTTGGCTCAGATTCAGCCAAGGCAGAAGGAGGAGCTGAGAGCGGAGAAGCTGGCCAGAAGGAGGGATCTGCTCAGAGCACCTGAGACGATGCACCAGGGTGAATTTTCAAGCTCCTGGTTCTTATACAGTAACAAGATTCACTATCTGGTCTAAAGTCTAAATACCACCAAGTCCTCGATCACTCGAAACAACCTCACAGACAAAATATTCATGTTTGGATCCAGAGGTCGATTTATCCTGAAAGACGATAATAATGAAAATGCAGTTGCACAAAATGCACGGATGAAAATTCAATGAGATGCAAAAGAATAACCCCAAGCTCTCTGTAAAGAGGAACAAACAGTCCTGTGTGTATGGAAAATGCATGCATTTAAATGAAACATTACAGTAGATATCATAGTTCAGATCTGCAGCAAAATGCTGTATAAATAGAGTCGACTGACTGCATGAAAAGCCTCAATTGGCCAAAGACGCAAAAGGGAAAAACACTCATTTGGCACATTTAGGAAAACAGCTAAATGGGAGCAAATGATTTTAGATTTTGTCAAATGACAGTTTGACTCTACAAGGAATCAGACACTGTTTTCTAAGACCAAGGCCACTAACAACAACAGAAAAGTGCTCCATCTGTATTGAGGCGAATCTCAATGCATGACTGACACACCTTTGTCTGCTCTCACAGCATCAGGCAAACACTGCAGTGATTGCATTTCTTCCCACACGCACACAGACGCTTATTAATCGTACAAGTACGTCAGAAAGCATCTCATCCTCTCAGACAGAAGCGCTCGTCTCAGTCCTCAGTCACTGCTACCCATGAGAAATACCCCACTGACGTGTTCTTTCTAAAGACCCTGAGACGATACTGCCTCTTTGATGCAAGTGCCAGTGGTTGTTTTCCTGTCTCTCAAATCTGGGATGTTAAATCTGCCACATTTCAAGGCATCATCCAAAGAAACCCGTCGAAACGTCCACCTAATTTCACTCATGCTAATGATGGATGCCAGTGAAACCACCACTGTAGACGCTAAATCTTCATCTGATTTGTATTTGTTCCCCAGCGGAGTTGTTGCAAACCCCGTCACAGGGATGGACTGGATTCTTGTTTTTCTCCAGAGAAGGACCGATTCAAGGACTCATGGAGTGACGAGTGGAGACAGAAAAGATGACAGAGATGGAACAGGCTGCTCTTCCCATTTTCATCTCAGCCCCATCCATTGGACAGAGTTCTGATTATTGTAGCCCAGTTGTTTGCCAGAAGAAGTCATTGCAAAGATCAATCTGTGATAACGATGCAGCTCACAGCCCCAACAGAATGGACTTGAATAACTGTGGTGTTGGTGTGGAGAGATTCACACAACACAACCAGACCTTTAGTGACTGGAGACACGACTCCTCTCAGTCCATAAGAAATAAGAAGACATTCCCCGAGTATAATAATGATTAGAGTCGTATTAATAGCTAAAAATGGGTCAGTCCATACATTTGCTGATGGTGTCCCATGTCACCAGACCCACCACACAATCCTGTGACACTGCTGCTACTACAGAACCAGTTCTAGCATTACAAAGGTGTCTCACTGAGCATCCACTTAACCATCAATGTAGAGAAGGACAAATGTTTACAGACATTTCAGTTTGAATGCATTCAGCTACTCTGTAACCATGTTATGCCTCTTACTGAGTCAAGGGACTGTTCATATTCATATGGTAGATGTAGAGCTCTAATGCATAAGGGGGTTTAAAAAGGAGCAAGGCATCATGGGATGTGGTACAGATGTAGTCAGATAGCTTCTAAATGACATCCATGGATAAAATCTGCTTTTGTTTTTCAAAGATCTCCTTTTTACATGAGGAGGTCAAGGTAAGTCAGAAGTAGCTCATCTAACTGCATGCTTAACAACAATAAATTGATTTTGTGGGAGGATAAAAAAGACAAGAAAAGACAGATCAGAGAGTAGAAACAGCGACATGGCTCAAGTTCAAACGTAATGAAAAAGAAGCACAAAGAGTCAATTAGCCAAAACAACAGCTTTGGATGAATTAGTTCTCCCTCCTCTCTGTAGAAGAAGCCTGATGGAGAATTCAGGCCACAGGAAACGGATTTACACCAAAGACTTTCCACAGAATGAGAGCGAGACACTCACACTGCACACAAGAGTGCAGCACTTTGACACCTTTATGGAATCAGAGCAGCATTCTCATCATTACAAGGGTCTTCTGTCCCAACGGCCCCATTCAGACATCATCATTATTGTTTCATTGGCAGCTGTTACGTCATGCTGTAATTGAATTGATGTCAACCTGGAAGTGTGTGAGATCTGTGAATTTTACCCTCAAAGGTGACTAAAAGCAGTGAGACGGACACAACTGGTTGGTGTCTGGACAAGAAAAGCACAAAATGTCACAAATGTATGTTCAAATGGGTAAATAAGTAGCAGCTATTGTACAAATGGATCTGCAAAAAAGGACTAGGCTAACTAGCTCCCCTGTTATTCAGGATAATGTAGGACTGAGTTTTTATTTTCTGCAGAGGTTACATTAAGTTCCATGATTGTGTCATTAAAGTATTGGTTTAGTTTTATGGAGCAGTGCTTTTGCAGAGATGTCTTGATTTAATGAGATAAGAGGCTTCCAAAGCTGGCTTTGTGTATGATGTAAATATCAGGTTGCTTCAAATAAGCTGTGACATGAAGGTTAAGTGTGCTAATGACGAAGCGGTGGTCAGGTATTTTTAGTTAAATCTAAAGCAATATTAAAGATAATGGCACTGAGACATCATTAACATCCAGTGGGCAGAGAGAGGAATCTCAACATCAGTCACTATTAATCATCCTTTGTCACTGTTATTAAAATAATAATGTGGTCTGCATGTTTATAATGTGAAAATGCTAATATGTTTTTTTTACTGCAATGCTTATGCAAGGTTTTATACTATCAAAAGGCTGCACTGATCCTTTAAGCACACATCCACAAGTAAAATAACGTGTAGGACTTGAGATGCCTTCATGTGGGAAGACTCCAGTCTTACTCATGGCACAGTATTATTACTATTATTTCTCTCTCAAAAGCCTCCTGCCAAGTGTTGAGGATTAGCATGTGTGCTAAAACACTCAAACAATGCGTCTTGTTCGTCCAATGTAATTGTGATGTCCATGTCAAATAAAATCTATCTATTTATGTGTATGGGTCACAGTGATGCTCTCTGAAATCCTCTCATCAAAATGTATCTGTGCACTATTTGACATAGCAACAGTGTTGTTGTACTTCAGCATGGAGAAAGCAGCAGCAAGACTGACAAAAGATAGAAAATCAGCATGTTATACATGACATGGCTGTGGAGCGGCTGTGGCTCAGGAGGTAGAGCGGAATGAAAGGTCGGTGGTTCGATCCCCAGCCCCTGCAAGTCTACAAGTCAAAGTACCCTTGAGCAAAGATACTGAACCCCAGTTTGCTCCCTGGGCGCCGTAATGTAGTGGCAGCCCACTGCTCCTCAGGGATGGGTCAAATGCAGAGAAAGAATTTCCCCCTGTGGCATTAATACAGTATCTCTCAAATGGCCAGCACCTATTTTAACACTGATGCAGTCCTTTCAGCGAATTGAAAAGAAGCTATGCACTGTTTATTTGGTTTTAGTTGAATGGTGTCACCACAAAGAGCATGATCATTTATCATTCTATGTATCTGGTGAGTCTAGGCTCAATATGGGTAACCCTCTGGGAGAAACACATGAAATTTACCAGGTTGGAATTAGAGTAGTTTCCTATTCTTCCCATTCTGCCCACATCACATGAATGCAGCACATAAACAAATCAGTATATTATAATCCTCTAATGATGTCTGATTAAATGATTTAGACCCCTGTTTCACAGCAGGTTACATCCACTGAAATAGAGGGACCTATAAGGAAAGTCAACATATTCAGGTCTTTGTAGAGTGTTAGATATGCTGGAATAAATGTAAAGGCAATCAAAACTGATGAAGACTTGATGAAAAGGATTTTACTTTCACTGTAATTCAACCATTTGTGATTTTCTTTGTCTTTGCACATCAGAGCTGTTATTCATGAAGCCTCTCAGAACAGAAGTGCTGCTCTGTGCATTTTAGGGAAGGTTTAATCAAATGTTCCTTAAATTCTGCTAGATTCACTCTATTAATCTACCAAAACAAAAACATCCTGCAATGTTACAATTTGCCAAATCCTCTAATTATGACAAGAACGTTCAATTAATGATCAGGAAATTTGAATTCTATCCAGTATAATTCAGTGGCTTTTACAGGATTTGAATTTATATGTGATCACTGACAGAAAATTGAAGAAAACAAATGAAAAACACAAGTTATTGTCACTCTACACTATCATAGAATTTAAGAACATTCATAAGAATAAGAACAAATCAGGTGGATATTCTTCTGGATAAACTGATCCCAGTTCAGCAACACTCCTCCTGTGGGCTACGTTGTTCTGTATCTGCTTAAAAAATGTTTGGTTATCACACATCTGATACTCCCAGCAACTGAGAAGGTTTTTTATACAAGAAAAAAATAATTTACATATAATATGTCTGTTTGTTTTGGGATAAATGTACATTGCCCCAAACTAGACAAGTGCATTTGGTGTAAAAAAAAAAAAAAATCCCACCTCCTTTGAATGAATGAACATGCTTGAATACACTGTAAGAACTTTTTGTAGCATCACATTTAGCACCAAAATGACAACTCTCACTACTAATGTGCTGATATGATAGCCTTTATCTGGTGTCTCAGTGTGTACCTTAGACTAACTGCAGCATGCTGACTTGTAGATTATTTGTGGGACAGCAGCCATGATGCTGATAACTTATTATGATAGTCATCATATGAAGTCAACTTTTCTGTACAGCTGGTCTCCCGAGTCTATCCTGATCTTGTTGCTGAGGTCTGGCCTCGGTTTCCCATGATCCTCCAGACTCATTAAATCACCCTTTATTGCTGGTGTTCAGCTGGAGGTGATAGTTGAAGGAGAATGGTGTTTTTTTTTATTGCTGCCAATCATCTAGGATGCTTTTCTCTCTTGCTGGTGTCAGCACAGTCAGTATGGCCAGAAACAAAAAGGGCTTTCTTTCATTTAGCAGGAGCTATTTGCTGCTGAATGGGGGGCATGTGGTTATTTTAATGTGTTTTATTGTCAGTTTAAGGCATGGAGATTTTTCTTCAGGTGGTAATGAAAGGAAAAAAATTGATATTTTAACCTAATTTTGTCATGTTTTTATTGAAGGCATCATTACTCTCCTTTAAAATCACTTCACTGATATAATGGACATACAGTCTATTCTTTACTTTGAAGATAACTGGATTATAACCACCTAATTGAAGATGAAGGTTTTATTCTATTTTTAGATTTCTTTAAAGCATTTGACACAATTGAACACAAGTTTATGTTTCGTTCTCTAGAACTTTTCAGTTTTGGCAATAAATTTATTGATTTAATCAAATTGGTGTCCAGGGATACCAACAGTGCAGTCCTACTACCAGAGGTGTTTTACCTTCAAATGATGATCGTTTGTCTTTAGCAGCACATCTCTGGATAGTTTTAATCCTCCAGGCCAAATACCCAGTACCACTATCACCATCATAGTGATGCTCCTTGGAGGGTGAAAGGATAACAAAACAGAACAGACATATAGACAGAATATTTAAAAATGAAAAACATGCTCTTTTGCAATACAGCATTTAACATGACAAACATTGCTATGAGCAACTCACATAGCCATTCTTGGAGAATGGATCACTGAGGTAAGGGAATAAGGTCACAGTTCCTCTGGCATTCATTTCTTTCACCTGTCTGGGTGGTGATGGACTGCAAGATTGAAAAAGAAAAGATTTATCAGTCATATTCCCTGGATTTAACTTGGATTTCAAATTAATTTCAAAGCTAGATTGAGAACAGAAGGGCAAACTAAAAACATTCAGCAAATTACCCAGTATTACCCAGTATGTTCACCATTTTCCTTCTGGTTTCATCCACTAAGGACTTGGTTCCATTGTAGTCTTTTTAACTAGTCTCAAGTTTGCATTTGTGCAAAACAAAATGGTCCCTCTGGAGGTGGCACTGATGCTGAGACTCAAACCAGCATCAGGAGGTACCAGTGGAGTCGTGGCTCTAATAGACTGGTACGGCCTGAAGGATGAGCTGATCCTCATCCTGGAGAGGCCAGTCCCCTGTGTGGATCTCTTTGACTACATAGACTCCACAGACTCCACAGACTCCACCCTGCAGGAGGGTGAGGCTAAAGTAAGTAGCTGATGCCAGGTGCATTTCCATGTTTAAATAAGCTCACAGTGTCACTCAGTCTGCATGTCTGTTTCTGTCTCCCTCAGATCATCACAAAACAGCTGGTGGATGCCCTCAGGGAGATCCACTCCAAGGGTGTGTTTCACAATGATATTAAACCTGAAAATATCCTTTGTGAAATGGTGGTCCACGCATCAGGATCATCGATTTTGGATGTGGCACATTTCTGAAAAAGGGGTGGTACACCACACCACAAGGTAGGCTGTCTTTCTTTCAGTCCTGCTGTCTGAGCCAATGCAGCATCTTTGCTGTCTCTGTCTCTGCCTCCATCCCTCACCATTAACGTCGTCTCTGTGTGTCTGTGTGTGTTGTAGGAACTGAATTGTTCACCAGCCCTGAGTGGTTCCTGGGTCTCTGCCACAGGGCCGAACCGGCTACGCTGTGGCAGATCGGCGTAGTGTTGCACACAATGCTACATATGGATTTCCCCAGATATCACCCATAAAGATGTTTGTGTCAGGGACGACCTTTCCTTTGGTAAGTCATAAAGACAAACACACAGTAGAATCAAGCAGAAACACAGAGCTCATGTTTTTATTCAAATATTATTCCTGATTGTCTGTCCGGACTGCAGAGACCTTCTCCTTAGCTCGACAAGGACCCATTACTATTATTATTATTACTATTACTATTATCATTATTATTACTATTATTATTAATATTATTATTATTATTATTATTACTATTATCATTTTTTTTACTATTATTATTATTAATATTATTATTAATATTATTACTATTATTATTATTATTACATTTATTATTAATATTATTGTTATTATTATTATTATTATTATTATTACTATTATCATTTTTTTACTATTATTATTACTATTATTACTATTATTATTGTTGTGCCAGCCCAACCGGTCAAAGCAGAAGGCCGCCCACCTTGAGTCCAGATCTGCTCGAGGTTTCTGCCTTCTTAAAGGCAGTTTTTCCTCGCCACTGTCGCCCAGTACTTGCTCAGGGTGGAATGTTGGGTCTCTATAGAATAAAGAGTACGGTCTAGACCTGCTCTTCTTGGAAACTTTTGTTGTGATTTGGCGTTATATAAATAAATTGAATTGAATTAAATGACACTACTGTAGTCTGTAGTGCCTATGTATATATACCAACATATACCTACATTAGAATAGTAAATAAGTATACATTTATTGTAATCTTCCTCCTGCCTCATAATAATTGAACACAATGATCATTTATTTGTACTATTTTACATGTGATCATACAGGTGTTAATAATATTGTATCTGTAAATAGCAGTTAACCTCAGCAGGAGCTCCCTGGCTCTGATCATTCAGTCCTGGGCTGTGCACTGATGTACTGACCACATCTGGAACTACAGGTCATGTGATACATGGACCCAGAAAGACTATTATCAAATCACATGTCTTTCCTGGAGTAAATAGTGGAAAACTATGAAGAGGCTCTTAGAATCAGCCTCAAATAATGATGAAAAGCTTATTGATCTGAGACAGTATGGAAAATGACAAATGAAGGAGTGTCTTTCAGTGAACCTTAAGGTATTCAGTATTTAATAGTCCTGACGTGAAGTCATTTGGTGTCCAATGAAACCTGAATTTTTACATTATTGGGATAAATAAGAACTTTATTTAAAATGACAGGAATTCATCATCTAATAATGATCTAATGTGAATAGTAGATAGAGGCTGTTAATTAGGTAAACCATACATTTAACAGATGAATAATGAAAGTTTAAAAGGTTTATTTGGCACATGTTGAAATGAAGGGTTGCAGACTAGTAAAGACTAAATACTGGAATGTACTACTACTAATACCACTACTACTAGTAATACTACTAGTAATATTATTATTATTGTTATTATTATTATTATTATTATTATTATTATTATTATTATTATTATTATTATATGGGTGACCAAAGTTTATAGTTTAGTCAATAAGATGATGATTCTGAAGAAAACTGAAAACAAGAATCAGAAAAAGAAATGTTAAAATATTAAAATGTACTCAGTGCAAGGGGGTGAAAGAGAATAAAACTTCATTTATATTATTTGAAACTATTATTTGATAGTTGGGACGTGAACCTGAACCAGACCTGTCTTTTATTTGAGAGATGGGATCCGGGCCCATGCACTGATAAAGTTTGGATCCAAACCTGGCCAGGAGTCACAGACCTGACTGGCACCGATTTAACAGCTGATTACTAAGAACATTAAATGTTCATTTACAGGTTGTCAAAACAAAACGTGGTCTCTTAATGTAGTGTCTCCTCTGCGCCTCGCAGTGACACAAAGTTGGTGAAATACGTCCAGGTTTTCTGTAGTATTCCTCTTCCTGCTGATTGAGACAACATGGCTGATCCACTCCTTAAGTCCACTTGTTGTGGTGGATGATAAACACAACCTGTGCAGAATCGGGCTTGCAGTCCTGTTGCATCTCTTCCCTTACTGGATGTAAATTCCTTGTATGTTTACACATACTTGGCCAATAAAGCTGATTCTGATTCTGATATGCAATGATCAAATATGATATAAACCAAACAGCAGCTTTCCTTGAGGAGGATAAGCAACGAGACACATATGGTATAAAGGCTGACACTATTTATGCTGTTTTGTAGTTTGAAATCAAAGATTATGTTGTAAGGTCTGTTGTCAGGAGATGAAAAATGGTTATTGAGATTTTCAGAAGCCAAAACTAAGATCATCTACTTTTACAAATTTTGAGAATTTATGGTATATAAGAAGCTTCCATTCTCAAAATTATTACGGATTAATTTTCTGTTACCCAGCATGTTGAGCCCGATTCTGGCAAGAGCTCTCACCTGGATGATCAATTGTTATTTCAATTAATGTTTGATCTTAATACACTGTGAACTTTGAACCCTGTGGTACGAAAAGCTCTGCAGTGTCTCATGTTGATGATACAGAGTGATACAAAGACCTGTTTCTGCCAGATGGACATGATGTGTGTACAGCAGCAAGTCACATGAGATAAATAGATCAGAGCTTCAGGCATATCCGGGCCTGTTGATTCTCTTTGGTGAATACAGACCCAGTAAAAAAGTCCAGCTGGTTTACGACATGAACAGTCGGGGAGGGCAAAGTTTAGTGTTACTTTGGGAATATCCTTGCAGATCTTCAACATATCCTGTTCTGTAATCATCCAGAAAATATATAACT
This sequence comes from Chaunax sp. Z400, assembly GCA_037577475.1. Taxonomy (NCBI): domain Eukaryota; kingdom Metazoa; phylum Chordata; class Actinopteri; order Lophiiformes; family Chaunacidae; genus Chaunax; species Chaunax sp. Z400. Next base: position 25,786,614 of record CM075198.1, on the reverse strand, counting down.
TCTGCTGATCCTACTCAAAAACAAGTGATACATGTAAATGAGGTATATTGATCATCAATCAAAAAAATAAGTGTAAAACTTCCAGCTGAAAAGAGATAATTTACACATTATGCATTATAAACAGTCAAATCAGACCAGGTCAACATTGAGCCAAGAGGACAAACGTTGCATGATGGGAAGGCAATAAAAGGATTAATGCAAACAGCACATGTTAATTTTATTAACAAAACTTTTGTGATTACAAAAACTCTTAAATTAAAACAGCAGACTAGAAAACAATCAAACTTATAATAATGATCCTCTAGGTTGTAGGCTGAAGCTGTGGCTTATTCTTATAAAACACAAACTAATGCAGGTGATAAACAGTAAATAAAAAGTATCATGATACAAAATGATTCCTAAATGTTTTTAAAACTTAAAAGTGTAACACACATTTTCAGTTCCTCCTTACAACAGTCTATCTTTAATACAAACTGAAATACAGAAGATTGTTCTTTGGATTCAGGTTGGTGGTCAGGATAAATTATTTTATATGTTGCTATCATGCATTTAAATTCTCAGTTTCTTCTCAGTCTCAGTTTGGGTGCTGCTCAACTGTCCTTTAGGTGGCAGCAAAACCCTTTGGTTTCTCTTTCACTCTGATTTTTCCTTTTTCTTTCTTCTACTGCTGCCATGATTTGAACAATGTACTCAGGCAACGGTGTTTAAACAGCAACAGTATGTTGAACAGAAATAATGATTAACATTCTCTGATAATTGATTGTAGCATGAGTACATAAAGGGGGGTCGGTCTCAGCTGATCTGAGGACAGAAGCTTTTCACTGCATATTTGTAAGCAAGTAATAAAAGGCTAAAGGATTATTTTGTGCCATTTTACAGCAAAAACACTAGATAATTTACATTTAGCTGAATAATCACAGCAGATTTTTATGAAGACAAAGTAAAAATGAATACAAGAAACTGAACAGGATCTAACTATAGGAATCTGAATCTGATGATAGGAATCATGGGAGAAAAGGGAGGGGGCATCACTATTACGTAATTCCCTGTTGTTCCTGTCCACCTGTTGCTAAGGATGGACGGCTGGCAACTTCAGCACCCGCAGCTCAATCTTGTGAATGAAGTGCATGTTGGCGTGAACTGCATGATTGCCAGCTCAGGTCCTGCAGAATGTGTCCAGTTGGTGAGGAGGAGAGTTTTCCACCTCCACAGTTTTGTGCAGAGAAGATAGAGGTCACTCCTGATCTGCCTCTTTGTGCTTTTCATGTTGGCTTTACAAAATAGTACTGCTTTATTTTTCAGCTTCGACAGCTCACGTATACTGCATCAGCCTCCTATTCAGTGAAACACAACATGAAATAAGACAATTAAATGTAAAGTACGGCAGGCAGAGAGGACATATCACTGTAATGAGAACGATAATTCACCAAAAATGTCAGAACAGAGTCTCCGAGTGTGAAATACAGTATTTTAAAGTCAGATGAAGCTGCTGCAGAGATATTATAAAGATATAAAGATATTATAACGATATAAAGATATTATAAAGATATAAAGATATTATAAAGGTATTATTAAGATATAAAGATATTACAAAAGATATTATAAAGATATACTGTATGTTCACTCCTCCCACCTTGCGTTCATGTTTTTACCTGTCATTAATGTCTTCTCTCTCTCCCCTCCTCACTCAGTGCGGATTGGCTGGAGGCGCACCTGTTTACTATAAAGGCTGAGGAGGCGGAGCCGCACTTTCTCTCTCATCCTCCAGCAGGAAGACCGTTTTGTTCTCCTTTGACACTCTTGAGTTTAATTTAGTATTAAGTTATACTATATATAGATATAAAGATATTATAAAGATATAAAAATATTATAAAAATATAAATATATTATAAAGATATGATATCATAAAGATATAATGATATTATAAAGATATTATAAAGATATAATGATATTATAAAGCTATAATGATATTATAAAGATATAAAGATATTATAAAGATATGATATTATAAAGATATTATAAAGATATAAATATATTATAAAGATATAAATATATTATAAAGATATAATGATATTATAAAGATATAAAGATATTATAAAGATATAAAGATATTATAAAGATATAATGATATTATAAAGATATAAAGATATTATAAAGATGTAAAGATATTATAAAGATATAATGATATTATAAAGATATTATAAAGATATAAAAATATTATAAAGATATTATAAAGATATAAAAATATTATAAAGATATTATAAAGATATAAAAATATTATAAAGATATTATAAAGATATAATGATATTATAAATATATTATAAAGATATAAAGATATTATAAAGATATAAAGATATTATAAAGATATAAAGATATTATAAAGATATAATGATATTATAAAGATATTATAAAGATATAAAAATATTATGAAGATATAAAGATATTATAAAGATATAATAAAGATATAAATATATTATAAAGATGTAATGATATTATAAAGATATAAAGATATTATAAAGATATAATGATATTATAAAGATATTGTAAATATATTATTAAGATATAAAGATATTATAAAGATATTATAAAGATATAATGATATTATAAAGATATAAAGATATTATAAAGATATAATGATATTATAAAGATATAATGATATTATAAAGATATTATAAAGATATTATAAATATATTATAAAGATATAAAGATATTATAAAGATATCATGATATTATAAAGCTATAATGATATTATAAAGATATAAAGATATTATAAAGATATAAAGATATTATAAAGATATAAAGATATTGTAAAGATATAATGATATTATAAAGATATTATAAATATATTATAAAGATATAATGATATTATAAAGATATAAAGATATTATAAAGATATAAAGATATTATAAAGATATAAAGATATTATAAAGATATAAAGATATTGTAAAGATATAATGATATTATAAAGATATTCTAAATATTTTATAAAGATATAAAGATATTATAAAGATATAAAGATAATATAAAGATATAAAGTTATTATAAAGATATTATAAAAGTATAAAGATATTATAAAGATATTATTGTGACGGTCTCCTAGGCTACTAATTTGTTTTCTTCCTCCTTAATGCAGAAGGTTACCTGTGGGTGGAGTCGAGTAGTTGGTAGTAGCTGCAGGACTGTTTTGAAAACACCAACTGGGATATTTTCAAGCACCAGGACCTGGAGGAGTACACCTCAACTGTACTGTGCTACATCAAGCACTGTGTTGACACTGTTACAGTGGACAGGAGCATCCGGGTGTATCCCAACCAGAAGCCCTGGATGTCAAAAGAGGTCAAAGTACTGTTGAAGGAGAGAAACAGCGCCTTCAGGTCTGGGGATGAGGCACAGTACAGGGCTGCCAGAGCCAACCTGAAGAGAGGCATCAGGGAGGCCAAGACAGCATACAAGAGGGAGATTGAGGACCACTTCAGCAGCAACAACATACGGCAGGTGTGGCAAGGGGTCCAACACATCACCAACCACAGGTCCAGCAACTTAACTTCAGCCGACGGGGATGCCTCACTGGCTGAGGAGCTAAACTACTTCTTTGCCCGTTTTGAGGTTGAGACACCGTTGGTGACTACGCTACATCCACCAGCCCCCAGGAGCCACGTCCTCACAGTGCAGGCACAGGAGGTAAGGCGTATTCTGCGGGCGGTGAACCCAAGAAAAGCTGCTGGACCAGACGGTGTAACTGGGAGGGTGCTGAGGGACTGTGCAGACCAACTGACTGGTGTCGTCACCAACATATTTAACCAGTCCCTATCCCAGTGCTTGATTCCACCCTGCCTGAAGTCCACCATAATCATTCTCCTACCGAAGAAGACCATCACCAGCAAACCCAATGACTACCGGCCAGTGGCACTTACACCCATCATCATGAAGTGCACGATCATACCAAGCAGACTGGTTACCAAACTGTTGGACTTTGGGCTTTCACAACACATCTGCCACTGGATCAGAGACTTTCTGACAGACCACTCCCAGAGGGTCAGAGTAGGGCCCCATCTCTCCTCAGCACTCAGCATCAGCACTGGCTCCCCACAGGGCTGTGTGTTGAGGCCCCTACTCTACACCCTCTATACCCACGACTGCACCCCCACCCACCCGAGCAATGCTATCATTAAGTTCGCAGATGATACAACTGTGGTGGGGCTCATCTCAGGAGGAGATGAGACTGCATACAGGGAGGAAGTGCAAAGACTGTCGGCATGGTGCATCACGAATAATCTGATCCTCAACACCGCCAAGACAAAAGAGCTGATAGTTGACTTCAGGAGGAACAAACCGGACTTGCAGCCTATCACCATCAATGGGGACAGAGGACCGAGTGGAGAGGTAAACGGACTTCAGGTTCTTGGGCACTCACATCGAGCAGGACCTATCTTGGACTACAAACATCACTGCACTGCTGAAAAAGGCACAACAGAGACTGTTTTTCCTGAGGATGCTCAGGAAGCACAACTTAACAGAGAAACTGTTAGTGTCCTTTTACCACTGCTCCATTGAGTCAGTGCTGAGCTACGGCATCTCACTGTGGTTTGCCAGCTGCACTGCAGCAGAAAGAAAGGCGATCCAGAAGGTCATCAACACTGCCCAAAAACTCAGTGGCTGCCCTCTTCCATCTCTGGAGGACATTTACATAACATGCTGCCTCAGGAGAGCCCACAGCATCCTCAGAGACGCTTCCCACCCCTGTCACCACCTGCTTGAACTGTTGCCCCCAGGGAGGCGCTTTAGGGCCATCAAAGTAACAACAAATAGGCTGAAAAACAGCTTCTTTCCCAGAGCTGTCATAGCACTAAATGCTGCACAAAACTCCAAATTTGAACTTTCATAACACCAATATTGTGCATTGAGTATTCTAGTGCAAATCTGTAAATGTGTACATTTTATTATTTATTCGCTGTTTCACTTTTTAAATTACACTGAAATTTCGTTGTACTTGTACAATGACAGTAAAGAGATTGTGATTCTGATAGTTGGGAGCACCTGGGCCCGGTGCTCTGCCACTATTTAAACCCTGCCTTCAGGCCTTGAAGCTCTCTGCCACTTTGTTTGCTTGCTGCCGGGTTCGGCTGTTCCTTTTGTTTGTTGTTGCACTATTGCTGATGTTTTGTTCAATAAATTTATTATTATTCGCCTTTAATCTGCGTCTCCCACTCTTTTGCCACGGCCTTAGAGCCAGGTCGTGACTAAATTGGGGCTCGTCCGTTCATTTTTTGTTTTTGGTGCGTTTTGTGCCAAATTGTTTGTAAATTTGATAATTTGGTAATAAATTTAATCGGTTTTGCTTCCGTATCTTGAGTTGTTTGCTATGCTTTGTTTCCCATTGTGTGTACGCTTTCGTTTGGCGCGCTTTTTTCCCAAGATTTGTGAATGAAGGCGACGTCACTGGTTTGGGGGTTTCCCTGGGATTCCCTCTTGTGCGTCCTGCGTAATTCCGTTAGTGTGTCTTATCCCGGGAAATTAAGTAATTTATGGTTATTCTCGGCAACATAACTGTTGTTTATTCCTCTGTGTGGTGAAAATCAAGGTGAGGTAAGTGTTGTCTATCTGGTGTACTTTTAAAGTGTCCCCCTTAGGCTCAGTGACGTCACTCCTTTGGGTTTGTCTGGTTTATTGTTTTAATAGTGTTGTGGAGACCGTGGTTAGAGCAGATTCGGGAGCACATCCGTGGTTCAGGAGGAGTCGCCAATTGCTGGTTGCTTTTCCTCGCATCGGGCTTCAGTGCATAACTACCCACAGCCATTAACTGCATGAAGACTATAAGTTTAGGTAGGTAGATCTTGGTTAGGCAGTCAGTTGGATGGACACACTTTATTCTGTTCTTCTGTGGTTTGTACACCAAGTTAGCATCACTGTGCATTACATTGGTTTCACACGCACTTGATTAATTATGGCGAGTGTGGAAGATTTCTTTTCCTCTCCTTCTGAAGAGTTTTTAGATCGCTGTACCAAAGAGCAGCTGCTAAAAGTTGCAGAGAACTACGACATTGATGTTGGTGATAAACGTCTCGAGTCCATCTAAACATCAAATTTATTTGAAAAGAACCTTTTGTTAGAAAACGCAGCATCAGATTCCCCTGACACCGCGTTACTTCCGCCCGTGACGTCAGGTTTAACTTTGGATCAGTAAAAAGAGTTTCTCATGTTACAGCTCGAACATGATACATTTAAATTAAAAGAGGAATTGGAGAAAGAATTGTCTGTGGAGTGAATGCGTCAACAGACAGAACAGTAGAACTTGAGGTGGAGCAGTCTCTTTGCAGCTGATTAAAGAGGGCAAGTTGTCAGCTGTTGGGTTGAGAAAGACGTCCTCTTTTTCCTCAGAGCCGTCTGATGATTTTGATGTAGTGGGGAGTTTACGTGTCATACCAACATTTTCTGAAAGAGACCCAGAATCAGCGCGTCGCTGATTCCCGTGTCTGGCCACATTCAGCCCGCGCATTGTTGTTACAGTGCGTGCTGACGGGCAGAGAGCAGGAGGTTCATGCGTCTCTAAGTGATATTGATTGTCGTGGTTATTCTTCTGTAAAGTCCGCTGTGTTAAAGGCCTATGAGTTAGTGCCAGAGGCATACAGGCAGCGGTTTAGGACCTGGAAGAAAGTAGAGGGTCAGAGTCATCTGGAGTTTGCGCGTGACCTGAACACGCATTTCACCGGTTGGTGCTCCGCTTCAGGTGTGAATGATTGATCACAAATGTGACTCCCATCCTGCTGATTTGGAGTCCTATCTGCCTTTCATCAGGCAAGGTTTTGTGTCTATGGTAGGAGATGAGGAAAAAATTCAGGTACAGATTTTGAGAGACACTGGAGCGTTTGATTCATTCATTCAGGCTGGCGTCCTGCCATTTTCCCAAGAGTCTGAAACTGGGAGTTTCGTTCCTGTTCGGGGAATAGATCTGATGTTTTGCGGGTCCCCTTGCACAGAGTGTTCCTGGACTGTGACTTGTTTCTGGTGAAGCTAAGTTGGCTGTGCGCCCAGAGTTACCGATCCAAGGAGTAAATGTTATCCTTAGTAATGATCTGGCGGCTGCCCGTGTGCGGGCAGAGCTACAGCCACCTGTTGTTGCGCCCGTGCAGCTGTTGACAGTGGAAACGGACGACAGTGATCCTGATGGTCCTGCAGTTTGTTCAGCCTGCGCTGTAACGCGCGCTATGGCGGCTGCAAAATCTGAGTCTGTGCCTCAGCCAGATAAGAAAAACGTCAAGTTTTCATTGCCTTTATCTGATTTTCCTGTGTCTGTATCTCGCAGTGATCTGGTTGCAGAGCAGAAAGTGGATCTCTCCCTCACAGAGCTGTTTCACCGGGTTCAATGCCGGACAGTGAGTCTGGTTAGTTTCTGCAGGATTCGGTGTTGGTGAGAAAGTTGGTGCCACACAGTGGGAAAACTGTGGGAGATCCGGTCTTTCAGATTGTTTTGCCTGTTAAATTTCGCCCATCTGTATTGAAGGTGGCTCATGAGGAGTCTGGTCACTCCGGTGTGCGAAAAACATACGATCGGGTTTTGAGACATTTCTTTTGGCCGCGTAAGAAGAGTCACATTTCCACATTCATTAAAACATGTCATACATGCCAGCTGACTGACAAACCCAACCAGACGCTAAAACCAGCGCCACTGTGTCCCATTCCTGCAATAAGTCAACCATTGGAACATCTGATAATAGATTGTGGGTCCTTTGCCTCGTTCGAAGTCAGGTTCTACATATCTGCTGACTGTGATGTGCCAAACCACCCGTTACCCTGCCGCGTATCCTCTCCCTACTATAACCACCAGGTCTGTAGTACGAGCTCTCTCTCAGTTCATTTCCATTTTCGGCATTCCAAAAATCATTCAGTCAGACCAAGGTTCAAATTTCTCTTCCCATGTTTTCACAGGTGTTAAAGCAGCTTCGTGTCCAACACCACCAGGCTTCGGCTTATCATGCTCAGTCATAAAAAGGACAAATAGGAAAGCTTTAGCAAATCATTTTTAACACTTAATAAAACCATTTCACACTTTCAAAACGGTAACGTTGTCACTAACTTTGGATCTTTATGATGAGTTGCTTTTGGAAATGGTCAGCTTTACTGCTTATTTTCATGTTAGGTACAAATATTTAGAGTTGATATTTAGAGTCACCTATAATCCCGTCTTTGGACTGTGGGAGGAAATCAGAGGATATGAAGGGAACCCACACAGACACAGGGAGAACATTCACACTCAGAAAGGCCCCAGGTCTGGATTCAAACCCAGAACCTTCTTGTTGTGAGGAGACAGTGCTAACTAATGCACCACTGTTCCTTTATTAAATGTGAACTAAGATTAAGTCCACAAATAGTATGCAGATTTATTATGTCTGTAGAAAAAGATGTAAAAAAAACTGGTGTATTTTTCTATTGTACTGTATATAATTTGTTTTTTTAAATTAACCAGTTTTCTGAATAGACATGTCTGTGTCAGTATACTTGATTTACAGAGAAACAGAATACAAGTAATTACTGTATAGATGTGTTAGAATATAATCACTGAACAGGTGGTTTAATAACAATGCTTTAATAAAAAATCCCTCCCTCTGGTAAAGTAGTCCTTCACTGCAGCTCTACTGTCAGAGGCTGAATGTTTACATGTCTCCGCTCATCAGTGAACGAGCCACACGGAAAGTCTGCAGGAATTACAAAGAGCTGGAATGAGGAACAATTGTGTCCAATCAGCGGTGAGATGATGGATGTACCCAGACAACAGCTGACCTCCGTCTTACCATCAGCCGCAAGACAACCTGTAAAGATGAATCGGTGCGTCAATCATTTGTTTGACTGTAATGTGAAGTTGATGCTACGTAGCAAGCTAAAGGCTAAAGCTAACAAAGGCTAACATTACGTTCATTATGTACGTTCAGTGTTTAAAAGAGTTAAAACATGTTAGGTAATTACCTTTCTTCTCCAACGTAATTGCAGTTACGACGAGACGCACGAATACGTCGAAACGAGACGTCAACGTAGGGTTGCTAGGTGCAGAACTTGCTAAATGTCCAATTTCCAGCTCTCAAATAAACTTTCCTTTCAGTTCCTGACTCAGAATCAAGTGGAATCTTCACTATGGCTTCAATGACTACACCTGAGGAAACAACCAATACCAGGACATCCAAGATCCGTCCTCCAAAGTCTGCTACTATCACCAAGGTACGATCTTTAACAAGCTAACACCACATCTTAAAAGTTTAATAGTTTTTGTTAACAAGTATTGTAATTTAAGGATAGAGTTTTGTGTGATTTCTGTATTTCTTGGAAGGTGGCATGTACTTCAACATCCACTTCCTTTTTCTTCACATGGTGGTCTCCTTCATTTCCAGAAGGACTTTCATTTTTTCCTTGCAAATATGAGCAAATGCTTGTGGTGTAAAAATAATATAATTTGTTTACATTTTTTGTTGTTATTTTTGAAGACCAAACACTTAAAGATAAGTTAAAAGCAAGTCGCAACGTTCCAGACCAGATTCTCCTCTGACGTCAGGATTAAATCGGCCCGTAACTCCAGCAGTCTGAGCCCAGCATTAGCTAAATGTTCATGATTGTTGCGACCATGTCAGAAGATTTTTAATTCAGCTTTGAGACAGAGGTCAGTGTCACCTACACGTATCATTTGTAGGAAAATGTCCTGTGGAAACTGTGGCTCCAGCAGGTCAGAGTTCGGGTTCATTGATACCACCTGGAAGTACAGCTTCAGCCAAGACAAGGCCGTTTCAGGACACAGGTTCCACCTCAATGCCTGTACAACATGCAGGGAGGTGACTTTTGAATGACTATTAATGAAGAATAACGTGTAAGAACAATCACGTGTGACAGCATTACCTTCAAAATGATAACTCCATTTGAAGGATCTCGTCTTCATAGAAGGTCTCTGCGGTCACAAAGGCCATCTGTCAGACCTTTGGAGGACAGGCTTCCTGCAGTGACGGGAAATAAAACTCATACTTTAACAGCATTTCTTCAGGTTTCAGCAAGTTCAATTTCAGACTTTAAAACCTTCTTCGGGAAACATTTTAAATATAATTTAAGACCTATTTCACATCCATACTGGTAAACACGTATGCTGGAGTCCCAGTTACTTGAAAAGTAAATTGTTACACAATAAAGTGGTTGTGTATACAGAAAATGTGACATAACAGAAAAATGATAAATCACTGTTCAAACTCATGTTGAAGTACAACGGAAGAATTTAATTGAGTAGAGTCAGCACCTCCAAATCGGTGGACTGCCCCTTCCGGGGTGGGGGTGAGTTATTGCCTCAAGGGAAGAAGTTGAAATATCTTGGGGTTTTGTTTACAAGTGATGGTAAAAAGGATCCATGAGATGAACAGGCGTTTTGTCAGCGCTGCATCGTACCGCTGTGGTGAAGAGAAGAGATGAGCCGGAAGACAAAGCTCTCGATCTCTGATCCAACCCTCACCTGTGGTCATGAGGTCCGGGTAGTGACTGAAAGAATGAGATTGCGGATACAAGTGGCTGTCGCCACCGTGACCAGACCCCAGATGAGCGGAGGAAAAAGGATGAATGGATGGACCATTGATGCAGCGGTAAATGAACATTAGGTAGGTCCGAAATAATTTAAACATATTTAAGACCACGTACATAATACCTCAACATGATTTAGACTTTAAGACCCTGTGGGAACCCTGTTTAACAGGCAGTCATGTACATCAATCAAATAAAAATACAGGATAAATGAGCTGGTTGAACATCCTAATACAAAAAAGGATTCTCACAAGTAATATCTGATGTATTGAGCTGTTTAAACTGCTCTTTACTTCCGCCAAGGAGGTTATGTGATCGGTTCGGTTTGTTTTTTTGTCCGTTTCTTAGCAGGATTATGCAAAAACTAATGGACGGATTTGCATGAAATTTTCACCAAAGATGGCCCCTAGCATAACCTAGAGGTGATTACATTTTGGTGATGATCCCTATCAGAATCTGGATCTGGGGATTTTTTAAAGACTTACTTCTTAACATTGTGAGATAGGGCATGGAAACAGAGATGGGACTGGTGCTGCTGGAACAACAATTATGTTGAGGATTGTTGGGCCTTGGTGGAGGTTTGCTCTCTCCGAGTGCTCTTGTATTTGATTTGGTTTTGGGAAACAGCTGATAAAAAGTAGATTTTGCCACTAAACTTAATGTACAGTGGGGGGTAAATCATTTTGCTTCCAGCTTTTGTTATTTTTTGGGGGTAGATCACTCACCACTAACTTGAACTGATCTGGCTATGCATGACTATAACCAAGAAAAATGATTCTAAAATTAAAGTTCATTCTGTCTCCAACTACAGTCTGAACATGTTTGCTTTGCTCTAAGAAAGGTTGTTTTTAGTTGGACACCAGAACATCTAGTTAGTAGATGCTGGTCTGTAACACTAATGAGATCTATGACACATCCACTTAAATGAATGATTTGTCAGAACTCTTACCTTAGTTTCTTTGTCGTTCTGCCCTGAAGCATGTCCAGATCTTTTCTGCAGGGTACCACTGCAAAGACATGAAAATGAATTCAACATGGAGCTTTGACAACAGGCCAACAATCAATCTGAACACAGTGATAATTAATAAAGCAACTAGAGGTCATTCATTACCTTCCTCTAGTCATGGTGATGGCTGCTTCTGTCTGCAAAAGAGAGAAGAATTTAGGTGCTAAGAGAACAAACCCAGGAAGTTAACCCTCACTGGAGAAATCAACAACCAGCTGCAGCTAGTTTGGCTCACACTGAATAAACTTTCAGACCTCATCATACACACAAACACTATTAATGTGCACTTAAAATAACCACTGGCCCAACCCGCGAAACCACACGATCACAAATAAAGACCGACTCATCCTTTCTGGTTCTACGTTATGTTATCATTCTATGCTATGATTTAGATGCATCAGCATCAAACCTTGCAGCTGACCGAACCAGGGACGGTCAGCTTTACACCAAGAGGACAAACTGTGCTTCCTTAACCAGAAGCACAAGTGTCTAAAACATGATCTAGCTAGTGTTAGCTAATGTTGATGCTAACTTGCTAAACTCAACTACTGGGACTACGAGCTCAAACGTAAAGTTACCAGAAATATAACAAGCAACGTGTTGATTTAACAGAGAAATTTGATTGCGCTCGAGCACAGATTCTTAAGAAATGCTGCTTAACATTAAATGTTAAAACACAAAGCTACAGAGACTTGCTAAATCCGACGGACAGGAATGTTTGCAGCTTACCCTCGTTGGTTTCGAGCCCCAATGAAACTAGTATCTAGTTGGCGGTGGCGCCAACAAGTGTGCGTTTGCTGCACATTGCGCATGTGTATAAACGCTCCCAAGCCTACACAATTTAAATGGAGGTTTAAGAGGTTAGAAAGATTTAAAATTTAATTTGAGCATCTGTAACAGTGCAACAGTGCACTGGGGTGCAATTTCTTCTTAAACCGCTAACTAAACTATTGACTAAATGGACAAACATCGTTTTTGTGAGAGCGAGCGCAGTTTACTTGAATTAGGCTGTGTGTTCACTTTAAACATTATCACTCCTTTCTTGTGTTGGCTCGGCCATGAGATAAAATAAGAAGTACAATAACTTAGTCTCGGTCTTTTCCCTCTGCTCCTGTCTAAACTAAACACCAGGCATTCTAACTTTTTTTTCCCCCAGGCTTGAGCAGAGAAGAAAAAAGAAGCACATCGAGATCCAATCAGAGACCATAATTCAGAATAACGATAGTTGAGAAAAATCAGACCCGTGGGAGAGAGGTAAATCCAGAGCCGTTTCTTGCTATATGCAGACTATGTAAATGCATAAGGCCCCAAAGCCACCAGGGGGCCCTAAAGCTGCATGTTCAGCCTCATCTGAGGAGAATTAAAATTACCTGGTAAAATGACCTAATTACGTTAGCTGGCTAGGATTTGTGTGCTCATAAACCCAGCTTCAGTGTTTGCTTCATGAAAGTTGGCTAGACTAAAATGAACATGGACTGTGCTGCCCTGCCATGGGACTGACTGACTGACTGACTGACTGACTGAGTGACACCAGACCTGTTTTGTCAGATTATAGCAGGGAGGGAGGTTGTGTTGTTGTTGTGCAGATGTCTGCTATGTCATCGTCCAGTGGAAGTTGTCTCTCAGATATTTGCCACTTAACATTACTTTAGGATTACTTTTGATTAATTTATTAAGTTTAGTGTATATTTTATAGGCCTCTAATTATAAGTGTGCTACTGCTTTATAAATAACACTAATTATTTTTTAAGTGACTTATAAATATTAGGCCTATTGTTGATTATTTTGGACTATTGTGGCATTTATCTTCGTTTTATTACTTTAACAAGTACAATGTGTAAATAAATGCAGAAACCTCTTAAAAGTGACAACTTTGTAATTGGGTACATGCTTTAAAGGGACACTGTACATTACAGTGTTTAATATAAAATCAGATTATGAATTTCTGTATTAGTGCAACATCACTGCAATTATAAAATAGGAATATGTGCTTATGATCTATTTTGCTTGGTAACCTAAGGAGCTTTGTCTTTGCAGGAGCAATTCTAAAATATTTTGGAGCTCCAGGCATTGAAGCAGAGGGGTCTTCAGAACTTCCTGACCAGGAAGCCCCAGGACTTTCATATTCCTCAGGACCTCCTCCTGACCAGGAAGCAGCAGGGCCGTCTTCATCTGCAGACTTACATGGTCAGCTGCCCGTTTTTGGTAAACCAGTAGATCCAGCTGACTGGCCATCAGTTCTCTCCGATTCATTCAGGACAGATTTAGTAGGTAGAGGGCCATTTCAGATTAGCCCAGATTTCACATTTCCCAAAAAAGAAGATGGTAGAAGCTTTCATCATCATTATTTTTACAGAACATTAGTGAATGGGGAAAAGATAAAGCGGACCTGACTTATCTACTTAAAAAACAAACAATGCCCTTTACTGCTTTTGTTGCAAGTTATTTTCAAAAAAGGAACATAAATTAATGACAGACAAACTGGACAAACATAGGCAGACTTTTGAAAAGTCACGAAAGCAGTCCAGAGCACACAACACACATGGCAACCTGGAAAGATTTTGAGCTGCGTTTACAAACCGGAAAGACAATAGACCAAGCTGAAAGGACACTATTGGAGGCTGAGAAGAGGCGCTGGAGAGATGTCCTGACTCGCTTAATCTCCATCATACAATCTGTAGCTGAGAGAAATCTTGCATTGAGAGGTTCATTGAACACGTTACACCAGCAAAATAATGGAAATTTCTTAAAAGAGGTGGAGCTTCTTGCTAAATTTGATCCTGTCATGAAGCAGCACATTGAGCGTGTGGAGAGTGGCCAGTTCAGTCATTCCAGCTATCTTGGAAATATTATCCAAAATGAACTGATTGCTTCAATCAGTGGGAAAATGTTGGACACAATGGTGACTGAGATGAAATAGTCCAAATATTATTCAATCATTTTGGACTGTACTCCTGATGTAAGCCACCAAGAGCAGATGTCAGTCATCATAAGGACTGTCAAAATGGACAAAGCACCAGAAATCAAGCAACGTTTTATAGGATTTCTTGTGGCTTCTGAAACAACAGGTCTTGGTTTGTCATCTTTGATTGTGAACAAGCTTATGGAGCTGAATATTGCATTTGATGATTGCAGAGGACAATCATACGATAATGGTGCCAACATGAAAGGGAGGAACAGAGGAGTTCAAGCCAGGCTCTTGAGAAGAATCCTCGTGCACTTTATGTTCCATGTGGGGCACATTCACTAAACTTGGTGGTGGCTGATGCAGCAAAAGCTTCAACAGATGCCATCAGCTACTTTGGCAATGTACAGAAACTGTACAGCCTTTTTTCAGCAGCCCCACAGAGATGGACAAACCTAAAGGAACAGGTGACTGTTGCACTGAAGACTTGGAGTGACACACGGTGGGAGAGCCGTATTAACAGCATAGAGGCTGTGCTGTACCAGGCCTCTAACATAAGGGAAGCCTTGTTGGAGGTCAGGGAAAAAGTGACAGATCCTCTGACCAAGGTTGAAGCCCAGAGTTTGGCAGAAGAGGTTGGGTCATACCGATTTCTCATTGCACAGTAGTATGGTATGACATTCTAAACCATGTGAACCATGTTAGCAAGCTCCTGCAGTCTGCCACAATGCAGCTTGATGTGGCAGCTGACCTCCTCACTAAGGCAAAAACATCTCTGACTATTTACAGAGAAACTGGCTCTGCTTCAGCTCAGGCCTCTGCTAAAGACATGTGTGAGGAAATGAATGTGGAGGCTGTGCTGAAAGAGAAGAGACTAAGAAGCACAAAAAAGCACTTTGCCTATGAAGCCCCAGAAGAGCCAATCGCAGATGCCATGAAGAGGCTGGAAATAACATTCTTTAATGTGGTTGTTGACACAGCCATTGAATCCTTAAAGGATAGGTTTGAAACACTGGGTGAAGTGAGAGCCAGATTTGGAGGCTGCTCAATTTCTAAAAACTGGATGATGTGGAATTGTGCAACCAGTGTGACAACCTCTGCAGGACATTAAGCACTGGAGATGAAAGTGACATTGATGGAAAGGAGCTGGCTGTGGAGATCAAGATGATGCTGCTTTATTGTATTTTTATTCCAGGCTTTCAAAATTTAAAGTAAACATTTTTTTAAAACACTCAATATCTGTTTTATTTATTGACGTATAGAGGATTGTTGTTTTTCTTGTATTATCGTTTTTATCAGTTTAACTTGCCTGAGTGGCTCAACTTAAGATGTTTAATTTTAATATGAGAGGTTATCATGACTGTAGCCTGTTTTGCTGGTGAAGTGTAATAGATTGTGGCATCTTCGTGGATCATCTAAAGGGTTAGGAATCTCTCCATCGTAGTTTGACAAACTAGGGGCCCCCAAACAGCATCTTGCATAGGGCCCCCACAAAGCTAGAAACGGCCCTGGTTGCAAGTGCAGAGGAGGAGCTAACGTTACATCTTGGAGTCAACACAGACAAAAGAGCTTGATAATAAGTTTGATCATTAATTGGCACAGTCTTTTCATTATTTTGTGAAAGTTCATTAATTAAGTTTATTTAAAGTTTTAAAAAAAGAAGTCAGAAATTGCGGACTTCCAGAAACGTTTGGAAACCAGTTTTTTCCAGAGGAGAAGACGTGCTACACATCAAGTCCTGCTTCATCTACATCGACTGGATTGTTCATCTACAAATTAGATGGTAATTAAAAACAAGCTTATTTTTCTTGTCAATAGGCTGTCTTACCATATGAAAAGGCTTTAAATCAAACTGATGTTCAGCAAGCTAAGTTAGCTGGTGAGTTTGTGATTTTAAAATGTCACTTATCAGTGGGGCTGAGATTTGAGTACAGCTCGCTAAAGCACTTATTTTCGTGCATTATAGGGTCACCATGTTTTAAATGCTAACCATTTTGGTTGATCTGTGAAGCATCTTGCATCAACCATCTTTTGCCAATTGTTAGTAGTTGCAAAAATGCTTTACAAACTTGCCAGTTTGAATAGTGATGGGATCATTTTGGTGTTTTATCTTTGGGAGGAGAGCAAGCTGATAATGTTAATGTTAACATATCTGTTTACATTGGTTTCATAGCAAACCAAGGTTAACACTACAACTGGTTGAAGATCATAAATTTCAGCGCCAACATTGATGGAGGTGGCAACTTTCTGAAAAGCAACCACTAATTATACTGGGCTTGTTGTTGACACACTATTTCTTCTTGCATTGGAAGCAGACATGTTCCCCTGTCAGGTCTGTGGTCATAACTGTGCCAGGATACTGGCTTGTGTAAGACACATGAGAATTCATGAAAATACACCTAATTTAACTTTTAAGTGTGTTTTGCCAGATTGCAGATGGACTTTTCAAAACTTTTACACTTATAAGTGTCACACTTACAGACATGAAGACAAATGTGTGGTTAGGCCTAGGTTGTGTGGTTGAACTAATATGTCATGTTGACTTCTGCAGTGCAGTGTGTGAGAACTTGACGGCCTTTTACGCTCATTTGAAAATACACATCAGAGAAGGGAAAACAGTTGCTTGTCCTTATCGACACTGTGACAAGAGCTTTACAGTTTTATCCACATTTACGTCACACGTTAGCAGGAAACTTAAAAATCGTGCTGAGGTAATCTGGTTGTTTCAATTGTGAATCCTGGTATCTTCCATGTTAGTGAACAAGAGCAGTCTGGTGTGCAGATTGATCCTTCCAGTGATGCAGGTGATGAGCTATCAGAGGTTTATGCAGAATATGCTGATGAATCCCAGTTCTTGACAAATGTAGCCCTGTTTTATTTGAAACTGCAAGCAAAGCTGTTGCTTCCCTCCTCATCATTGTCATTCAGACAATTCTTGAAGATTTTCAGGAAATACATGACATAAGCCAGTCACATTTGCTTTTTATACTGAAAGAGAAGTTGGTTACACTTGGTATTTCAGAAGCTGACACAAGCAATGTGATCAGTGTCTTCAGGATCTCTTTAGGGCCTGCAACACTGAAAACTGACCAGAAAAGAAAAACTGTTTCCAAGGACAGCTTCAACTATGTTGAGCCAGTTCAGATCTGTCGAGGTCAGAGTGAGGCAGGCAAAGAGAGTTTTGCTTAGTATGTTGCCATTAAACAAACGATTGAATCTCTCTTTCATTGTGAGTCTGTGTGGGAACAATAGAAGCAGTTACACTCCAGTATCGGTTCTGACGATATTCTTCGGGATGTGTGGGATGGCAGAAATATTGCAGAGAATGTGTTCTTTCATACAGAGAGCTCATCATTGAGCTTGATCCTGTATCAGGATGCATTTGAAGTGGTAAACCCACTAGGATCTGGAAAGAAAAAAAACAATGTAGTCGTACAGTGATCATGTTCAGAGTTGTGAAGGACAGCCTTCATCGAGTGGAGGTGTTAAATTTGACTCTCTGTTTAATACGCTCACAGACTTCCATGTATGCCAGCCAGGGTTACCTCCGTGTCTTGGCCATGATCTTTTTGAAGGTATTGTATCCTCTGATCTGGCAGTGTACATTAACCATCTTGTTAGGGTAGATAACATTTCAGCTATCTTGAGTTGAGTCGGCGAATAAGTCAGTTCAAGTATCTTGGTAAAGACGCTAATGACAAACCCTGTGAGGTAAATCCAGAGGGTGGAAAACTTTGGGGGCACGCTGTGCAAAATTGGTGTTTGCTCAGAATGTTGCTCGTCTTGATTGGAGACAGAATAAAAAATTCCAGTGACAATGAAATATGGTAGTTGGTCTTGCAACTTAGAGAAGTTGTGGAGCTCATTTGTGCTCCAGCCATTTCAACTGGCCAGATAGCCAACCTAAGAGTTGTGATCGATGAATATTTGCAATGCCGAAAGGAAGCTTTTCCTGACCACACAATGAAACCCAAACATCATTATGTCAGTCATTATCCAGAGCTCATTGTCCAGTTTGGGCCACTTATTCATCTATGGACATTAAGATTTGAGAGCAAACACACATATTTTAAACAGTGTTTGAGGAAATTGTGTAACTTTAAGAACCCATGTTCTATTCTTGCAGAAAGACATCAGCTTCTACAGGCCTTTCTGAGCGCTGGCAAGTTCTTCCCTCCAGCTGTTTCAGTGGAGAAGGGGACAGTTTTTCTCAGGTGACTACAATGATGACATCGGAGGCAGCTGCACATCATGATTTTGAGGCTGTAAACACTTTGATAGCACACGAAGTGACTGTGAAGGGTACAAAGTACAAAAAGAACATGTTCATTGTAATTGATGATGATGATGAGGGGCATGTAATCGGAAAAATCAAAGTGGTTCTCGTTCATAAGGATCCAGCTGTATATTTTATTGCTGAAAAATATCATGCCATGCGTCTTCCTGATAGGTGTCTATAGCCTTACACTGATGCAGAGAAACTACTGTTGTGTAAATCAGGAGAATCTGCTAGATTACTACCCCTTGCCTGAGCACACTGTCCATGGCACACCAATGATAATTCTTCACCATTCTTTCCCTGTATTCCAGAATAATGGCTGACTTGAGTGAAGAAATCAAGGAGATCATCTGCAAGACCTTGCCAAATCTCTCTGAAGACATCCAGTGGCAAATAATTTCTAAACTTCAGAGCTCTGGCTTGGAGTCAAAAGTGGATTTAAAATATGTAGAGCAGGAAGACATTGCTGACCGAAGACTATTTAATTTAAATTAGGTATGGTTAATAATATGGTTATATGGTTGATTGAGTGTTCAGTAGTGCCTGGTGTCAGGCTTATACCTTACTAAAAGTGGGTAAAGGTATAGAGAATTGGTATATAATTTACCCAGAAACATTCTGATGCCAGGAACTACATGTAACATAACAGAAACCATACTGAGTTTATTTTGTGCATTTTTCAAAAGAAAAAGAAAGGCCATAAAAGTTCTTAATCAACATTTGGCCAAATGTCTGCACTGACATTAATATAGCTTATTACCAATGTACCTTAAATCTGTCTCTTTATTTTGTTTCTTGTTTTTTTTTTTAGAGACCGAGATAGTTACGTTGGATCTGCAAGTTGTTCCAACTCCTTCACCAGTGAGAAGTGCTTTGTCAGTCTCTGAGTCTCCATCACCATCATTAAGCACTCTGCCTCATTGTAGCCCATCACAGCTGTCTGCCAATGCATGCCAGGCAGGAAACGGTGACCCAAGCAACAGTCCTTCCACATCTCAAATACTGAAAACATGGCCAGAAACATTCCAGGTCTCCTAGGAAAAAATGCCACAGGAAATACGTTCTGCAATTGTAGACGGCAAGAGACCTAAACCAGTGGAGCGACGCCAGATGGTACGAGTACTCGTAGATGAAATGAGGGGGTATGAGGCTAACCCCACTCGCTCACAGTGCCTCACGGTGATTCAAAATATCATCAGGCAGCACCCAAAGAGTTCCGCTGACATGACAGCAGTTGGGTCTCTTTTGGGTGGAGGATATACATCACTTTTGATTCAAGTGAAAAACCGCATTGAGAATGTAAACCGTGACTCAAGCTATGCACGCCACCGAACCTCTAGATCCAGCTCTACGTACAAGAGGGGGCCAACCGACAGTTATGGATGTACAAGATTTCAGCCAGAACTACCTCCAGAAGAAACTGATGAGAGTGTGGAGCAGAACCACCAAAGACTGGTGGAGATTTACAGACAGGAGGGAGCACCTGGAGCTGAAAGAGCAGAGGTCAAAAATCGAATGGAGCTCACATTCTGTCTACAACGCCGTCATATAAATGCATGTAAGACTTTCATTTCCATTTATTTCTTCTTCTTTTTTCTTTTTTTTTGGACGATTGCAATTATTGAAACACAAATGACCACAAATCATTACTTTGCACACTATAAGGGATATTTTGGATATTCTCTCTGCCAGCTGGTCAATTGTTAGGCAAAAATGAGTAGCAAAACACGGGGTCACATTCAGTCTCTGATCTTAGATTATTCTGATTTCAGGCGCTTCATTGGCATAAATCCAGAGAAAGGAACAAAGGCCAGCCAAGGCAAGGTTGTGTCCAAGAAGACGGGATCTATTGTCCAGAAGAAGTCTGCTACAGTCAAGACACACGTCTCCACATTACTGAAGAACCTCCTTGACTTTGAATGGGACTTCATATAGGTCAGTGAGCTTTATCTCGTCGGCTTCTCTTGTTGCTTTGACAGACTGATGTTGCCACATTAAGCCACAAGAGACTTTGGTATTATCAGCTTTATACTGGAAGCACTGATAAGGCATTGTTATTTACATTCCCTTTCTGGAGTTATTTTGACTAATTATTTTGTTTGTTGCTGTTTTATAGTGGCAATACTTGAATCAATGTAAAGAGAGGAAGAATGATCAGCAACGTTTTCCTGACGACGCTGTTATCGCTGCTGTGAAAAAGTTTGTCACCTCCACTGGTGCAGATTTCAACATGAACATGCAGGCTTTTGTTCATTGCTGGCAAAAGTGCATAGCTAATGGTGGTCACTGTGGAAAAATAGCGTTTTGTAGCTAAGAACTTGCCCTATCCAGTGGCATTATTGTGTTCCATGTGTCAGATGCAGTTTCAGTGCAAATAAATAGGAGGTATTACTAGGTGACCCTAATAGTACAGTTTGTTTTCCAAATGTTGCAAATGATTCATATATTCAAACTGTTCTTACTGATTTATAGAATCCATTGCAGTCAATTTATGTATTGCAGATATTTTAAACTGCCTAGATTTTATTTTGTTAACTCAAAATATTTTTAGTTTTTGTTGTTGTTATTTTTTTTACAGTAGTGGTATTTATGTTGACACTGTCATTGTAAATAAAAGTGTTTGTTTTATATCCTTTCTAAGTTGTTATTTTGCAAAGTTTCCATGATACATTTTTAAAAAGATATCTGCAGTTCACAGAACAATAAAGTTCTAACGTGAATTGCATTGAAGATGCATGGATAAGATAACCAGAATATTACTGTAAAATCAAATAATCACATAAATATACTGTAATTCATTTTTACTGTAGTACACTGTGAAATCATTCAACATACTGTAGATTTACAGTATATTGCTGTCGTCTCTGCTGCCTGTATTTTACCGTAAATTTAAAAAAATACAGAAATATACCGTATTTAATTTTTACAGTAACGTGCTGTGAGGTCATTTCACGGTAAGAATTGTAAAATTATTTACAGTGTTGCATTAACATGAAGTTTTTATTGCTATATGAAGCTCAGGGGTTAAATGTAACTGTGATTTCATGTACTGTACTTGTACTTTATGTGAGTATTTCCATTTCTTACTGTTTTATACAGTAGTGGAGTAATTGATTGGAATCTACAGCCACTCCTTTAATGGTAATTTTCTGTCAGACTGAATGAGGTAGTAAAAAACAACAATGAGGATTACCGGGTGCTCACGGTTATGAAAGTGTAAACTCCAGGTGAAGCCAGGTGCTCTAGAAGTTATAATGGTTACCTGTAGGAAAAGGAAAGCCTCTCGGCTTACTTCAGGCACACCAGCATCAAGACAAGGATTTAGTTCAAATGCCTTTATTAATTAGGGCAGATCTAAGGAAAAATCTCACAGTGTCTCAAAATGAGGAAAACGCCGACCGGTTTCAACCCTCAACAGGTCTTCTTCAGGGCGTGACTGGAAAGAGGTGTAAACCTGAGTGGAAGGCAGAGGTTCCTTATATAGACATATGATAGTCAAGAACGCTCAGTCAGCATGTCACACAATAGATAAACAACAATATATGATGTGATATTGAGATCAATTATAAACACAGCTATAAATATGAAACATTTACAATAACTCCCATCACTTATATCACTTCCTGGTTACACTTATAACAATAATAAAAGCCTCAATGACATCAGCAACAATGACAAGAATTCTTCAGTTTACAAAAACGCTGTGATATCTATGTGTTCATGAAGGCCTGGATACACCAGAGCATTGAATTTAAAATCCAATAAGTCTCTCTGGAGTCATTTATTCAGACCATCACCCCTCTGACTGACTGCTCCACAAACTCAATGCCCTCCACTTTCAAAAGGCTCTCGTTACCCTTATGACACATATGGACGTGACGTGTCATAGGATGATCTACATGATTGTTTTTAATGCCATGTTTGTGTCTCCACTCTGTCTTTTAACCTCCTCTTGGTGCGTCCAATACAAAAACATTCACATGGTCCAGTGAGGCGGAATGCCATTTCCTAACAATGTGACACTTTAAGGGAGAATAAAAATGGAGGCTGCCTCATCAATGCAGCTCAGCTAAAGGCTGAGCAGGTTGTAGCGTTTCTGTTCATTTTCACATTTTAGTGGCCCCACTTTTCCTTCACCTTCCCATGATGCTCTGCTGGTTACACTTAAGTTTACAGTACATTCCTGTAAATAATGGCGTTCTCTTAAAGTGCTGTAGTCCTGTATTATTTCTCCCAGACTGCATTGCAGTTTACTGCAGGTCACTGTATGACATAAACACAGAAGATTAGTGTTCAGATTTGACTGTAAATTGACATCAGTTTCACAGCACAGCTCATTCCTGCTGCTATGTGTAATTAATTATAGGCTGAATGTAAGTACTTCTTTTATTCTCATTGCAGACAAACATCATTGCCATCCAGTTTAATGGAGGGGTCGTGTTGGGGTTTGATTCCAGTGTCTGCAGGGTAAGTTAGTGCGAGCATGTGAGTCTTTATTAAGACCCCACTGATCCTTAAGCATCTCAAGTATCATCCTCTTTCTACCTCTGAAGATTTCCTTACAAACACTTTTCTCTTGGTATCATCTCCCTCCATCCAGGGACTCAGTGGTGAACAGGGTGATGAACAAGCTGTCTCACTCCATGACAGGATCTACTGCGCTCTGTCCGGCTCTGCAGCAGACGCTCAGAGCATCGCTGAGATTGTCACCTACCAGCTAGATGTTCACAGGTAAATGTAGGCCTTCAGACCATTTGATCAAATACCACATAATGGCAAAGTAGTCCAGATCTGATGGGAGGTGCCTGACTCCAACCATGAGTGCATAAAAACAGCCCATAACATGAAATAGGATTTATATTAGTCAAAATGTATGTGCTTATATCATTGGTCAGATAATATTGTTCCTTAATGGTGTAAAGGTTATTCCTGAAGTTCTCATCCAGCCACAAATAACTGAATGAAAGACAAAAAATCCCTGAAATATTAACAGTGAGGGAAAGATTTCAACTTTAAGAGTCTAAAGATGTTTAACACTCATCACAAAGCTATTTCAGCCACTGGCAGCTGAAATCTAAACATATCAGTTTTGTATTGCCTTCAAAAGTGTCCATTCAGCTAAAGCACAGAGCACAGCTTTTGTCTCTCTTTCTTTGTATGGGAGACTCATGTTACATTTACAGCTGGATTTATTGGAAAACACTGACAAAAGTCCTCCCATCCACAACAACACAACATTCCCCAAGAAGATAAGCTTAACAAGTAAATACAAATAAATATTTATGAAAAATAGATGTGTAAAAACAGTCATAAATTAATTAAAATCAGAGGTGTGCAGCTTTGTCATCATACTATTCTTCCTCTCTATAGATTCAGAATTAAGTTTCTGACTACTTTTCCATTTTAAGGCCATTATATGTTTGATATGTGACAGACAGAAATGTTGAAAAGGTTTGTTTCCTTAGATTTACTGAAATATCTCAATGGTTTAGAGTTAAGGTCAGATTTACCCAAACATGATCCCAAAAAAGTTGTGACTGTGTGTGAAATACAATAAAATAAGACAGAATGGGATCATTTGCTAATCCTTTTGACATATACTCAGCTGAAAACAGAATAAAGACAAAGTATTTCATGTTTTAAAAATATGCTTATTGTGAAGTTGATGCCAGCAACATGTTTCAAACCAGTTGGGACAGAGTCAACAAAAGACTGGAGAAGTTGTTTAATGCTCCAAAACACCTGATTGGACCATTCCACAGGTAAAGAGGTTCATTGGTAGCAGCTGATAGGATCATGAGTATGAAAGGGGCGTCGTCCAATGGCTCAGTCGTTCACAAGCAAAGATGAGACGAGGTTCACTCTGTGAAACACATGATTGTATAAAAGATATTCCTACATGGGATCTGGAAGACTTTGGAAAACTGTTGTCCATAAACACTGTTTGTTTGCAGATGATTGAATTCTGTTTTTATTGACATTTTACTTCTGTCCAAATCTGGGTTGTATGTAATAAACATATTTTGTCTTCTTCTGTCCGTATTGAGATCGGTGAGGACCCCCAGGTTCACTCAGCTGCCTCTCTGGTGAGGAACATCTCATGGTGGCTGGCTGGGACAGAAGAGAAGGAGGACAGGTCAGAGATCACTTGGAGTTGTCTGCTGTCTCTAGGGAAGAGAACCAAGCTGTAAATGAGAAAGACCACTGGGAAAAATAATGTCAGGACTATCAAAATGAATGTTTCTGCTACTTCTGCTGAGGTGACTTTCAGATTGCTTTATGCAGTAGGTTAGAAGCTGCTAGCGCTGTTTCTTATCGATGCTCTGAATGAAAGATCTGATCCAGCCAACACACTTGATCTTCTAGGTGATCATTGTGATTTGTCTTGTTCCTCTCTGGTCCTGTGCCCTTTGACCTCTCCCAGCTGTTTGAACCCTGAATGGTCTCCTTACTTACTAACTTACTTACTTAATTAATACTTTATTGTCAGACAAGTCTGAAAATTGTCTTGCATCTCAGCCACTCCATTTGCAACATTACAAAACAGACACATAGGAAAGAAGAGTACATTCAATAAACATCAAAAACAAAAACAAGAATCAAGTCCTTTTCGTTGTGGATTAAGCTCCAGATTTAGTTGAAGGATTGACTGATGAACAAAAGAGTGCTTCAGTTTAATCCTGTTAAATCGTGAAACTCTGTATTTCTGATTTGATGGCAACAAATGATATTCACAGTTCAGGACATGATTAGGGTCAGAGATAATGTTATTGGCCAGCCTCAACACATTATTATGATAAGTTGATTCAAAACGTTTCTGCAAAGGTTGGCCTACAATCTTTGAGCAGATTTTCTGTTTGTTCAGGATGGTTATTGCAGATGGAATGAAGGATTTCTTGTAGATGTTTTTGAGCCAGAGGGACTTTGTAGCGTCTGCCTGATGGCAGCAGCATGAAGGAGTGGTGGAGTGGATGAGAGGGGTCCTCAGTGATCAGGGTGGCTTTCCTGATCACTGAGCGGCTGTACAGACCAGATAGTGGAGTTTGAGGTGAACCCATTACTTTGCTGGCCTGATTGGTTATACGTGACAGTTTTGTTTTCTGTTTGATGGTGAGGGACTTATACCAGGATGTAATATTGAAGGTGAGGATGGAGTCGATGAGTCAGCGGTAGACTACAGTTAAAATGTCCTTGTTGACATTAAAAGATCCCAGTTTCCTCAGCTGTGGTGCTTTTTTGTACACATAGTCTGTGTGTTGTGTAAAGGACAGGCAGGTGTCTATCTCTGTACCCAGGTATTTAAAAGACTGGAGCTGCTCTACCAGCTGACCCTGGATAGTGAGCAGCTGGAAAAGAGGTGATGGGTTTTTCCTCTGCCCCCTCTGGTTTTGTGATATTAAGTTCAAACAGGAACATAAACGGCGTCACAGCAAGAGCAAAAAGAAGAAGAGCATCAGGTGTTCAAACATCAACAGTGGTGTTACGTTTCTGTTGGTCCAGCAGTTTTCAGCGTCCACAGCTCCAGATCAGCTCAGAGACATTTCTCCTGAAGGACAGAGCTGATCTGATCTGATGTTGGTGTTGAAGAAGCTCTCTGACTCTCTGTCTGCTTTGTCTCATTTATTGCTTCTTGGCTTCATGTCAGAGTCAAACACTGAGGTAGAATATTGTTAATGGAAACTATCTGCTGTTTTTTTATATTGTCTGTCCTGATAGTCGGCCTCATTTGTGCCAAGACCAGTGAGTGGGCCTGAAGTGAACCGTGCTGACAGATCAATAAAATCCCTTAGTGGATATGGCCTTCACAGAGGATCTCAGATGTTCCCCTCCATCTCATTTCATCATCAGATGGTATGATTGCTCACAGATGTGTTTAAAGTAACACATGCTAACAGTCCACACTGAGAAACTGTACTGCTGCACATCAGCTGCAGGGTTGAAGCATCGTGGAGCTCCTCACCACATTTACTCACTATGACATGAATGAAAGCACACTTTCATTTGTTGTTTGTCGCTGATGTTCTGATCACAACTAAAGAACAATAGAAGACACGACTGCATCCACACAAAGTCCTGACAGTGACCTCTGACCTCCCAGAAAATGAAGACATTTCTGACATCACATCACATTAGGCCACAAAACATGATAGAAGATGTGAGCAGCAGAAGATTTAATCCTCCTTTTATATGAGGACAAAGTTGAGACACTAAAACAAAGGCCCACAATGTCTCCTATCCTGTGACGCAGCTTCAAATGAGCTGATTTTACTTTCACTTTTCCTTCATCGCCTCAGCGTCACTTCTACCGAGTTACAAGTGACGTTGATGCTCAGGCTAAATTCCCATTGGCTCAGAAGGACGCGGAAGTCCGCTGCTCTCCGTGTTTTCTCCTCACTTCAGCCTCGATGGTCGGACTGGAAGCTTTATTTCTGAGTGTCCTGATAAAGAAACATGTCAGCTGTTCGTTTATCAAAGCTGCAGATGCGACAGTTCACAATGAACACCTTGATTTGTGTGTTTCTCCTGGGAATAGGTCTCCACGGTGCGGCGGCAGGTGAGTTCAGATGATTTCAAGCGTCTTGATGGGAAAAGAAAAAATGCTTCGTGTCTTTATAAAGCCTACTGTATGAACTGATGCTTCTTCTGATGGACCTCCTTACATATTAGGACTATAGAGATGTTCAAACGTGACCAACCTATAATCTTAAAGTTCTCCGTAGTAAATCCTGTCTGTGCAGCTCATCGATTGATTCCTATAAAGTTCCGTTTTATGTAGGAAGTCACTGTTGAACTGTTGCTCAGAAGGAAATCTTGTGTTGGTGAAAATGTCAGAAAAAGTTTGTCTTTTCTTCTGTTTTCTTTCTCATCTTTTATTGATCAAATCAGGACTGATAGGATCGATACGGTCTGATCGATCTTGATACTAAAATGGCAGCAGAAGCAGCTCCAAACAGTCCAACACTCACTGAGAGAAATAAAGAAAACAGGAACAAACACCAAAACAAAGGCTTTCATGTCTAAATATATTTACTGTCTAGTAGGAAGTATTGTGCGATGAATCATTAGTTATTTTATGATGTCAGTTTGATCAGTTATTGATCATTAGACATCGGCTGATGAACATATTGTTACAGTCTCCAAACACGTCACTACGTTTGATCTGAACTGTTCATATTAACACAATTCTGTGCACACAGAGAAACACACAGTCAATGACAACCTGCTAACATAAATATTGACTTCATGTCGTCGTCGTTTCTCGTCTGACCTCCATATATTTGATGAAATCCTTTAATATGTAATGAATATTTGAATCCACAGAATTCCACAGTTTGACTCCACATAGTGAAACACATCTGCTTTAACGTAGTTCATCCACACTGAGTTTTGTTGGTTGGGTCTAATCACATCCCACTGGCAGTTCTTCCATTTCCTGTCTGTACAATAGATGCTGTTTAGTAGAGCTACATGATCAATCAGCCTCAGATATATCTGCACACAGTAGCTTATTGTAGGTATGTTGGTATCTGTGATGTCAGCTGATGAGGAACAAGAAACTGGAGCACAGGCCAAACTGGTGTTGAGATGGTTTAGAAACTGTGTCTCCCTGATATAGATTGTCCACCAGAGAGCACTGACAAGTTTATTTTCTACCTGTGAAATGTCCTGATCAGTTTGTATCAGGGTCACCAAAAACCTCCTGAATATTGATCAGCATCAGCCTCAAGAATCCAGCATCGGCTGGACAGCACTGTCTAGATATTTGATCCGTGAGGAGAAATTGTGAAACCATAGAAGAAGAAGTGCTGCTGAGTTTGAGCTTCAAGAACCTCACAGAGTTCAACTTTGTGATCAGAAGAAGAGACTTAAGTTGTCATCGCTCACAGTTTAAAGGAGAAGATAGAGACCATAAAGTGATGTGATGTCATCAGATGGAAAAAGTTTGAATGTGTTGAATGTAGAAAATCAAATGAGAATCTCAGACAGCGTTTGTGTTTTGCTCAGGTTTGTGATTTCACATTTCAAACTAATGGATAATGAGGAGTGTAAGCTACTAATGAAGCATCCTGAAGAAGAAATGAAATGAGTTTCACTTCACACGGAGATATCAGGACTAGAAAACATGTTTTTACAAACTGTCTCTATCAATGAGAGTCAGGTTCACAGCTGGAACACCTCCATCTCTGACTAGTTTCACATTTTATTTCACAATAAATAACATTCATCCAGACAGAATCATCAGAAATATTCAGGTAGAGTTCAAACTCAGTTTCTATGAATGTATTGTTCTATTTATTGACTGAACCACAGACATTATCAGCATGTCTTGAATGGAATGGACTTCTTTTTGATTCTGTGTGCAGGAAAATCAAATTGTTCAGTGATTTATAAAAGTGAAATCATGACATTCATGTTTCTTACAGTGACTCACTCTATGAAGAATTTCCTCACTGCATCTTCTGGAGTCTCAAACTTCCCAGAGTTTGTGGTTGTTGGGTTGGTTGATGACGTTCCAATAAGTTACTATGACAGTAACACCAGGAGAGCAGAACCCAAACAGGACTGGATGAAGAAAGTCACAGCAGATGATCCTCAGTTCTGGATCAGGGAAACTGAGAAACTTGTGGGTCACCAACAGACGTTCAAAGTCAGCATTGAAACAGCAAAGCAGCGCTTCAACCAAACTGGAGGTTTGTTTATGTTTCTCTTCATAAAATGTTGTTTATATTGTCATCCAGTGTTTAGTAAACAGATGTAAACACACACCCACCATTGTTCATCTGTCCAGTGTGTTTTATTGTCGTAGATCAAACTGTCTGATGGAGGCTTCTCTTGGCTGACTCAGCAGAAACATTACTGACACTGAGACTACTGGATGCTGCTATGCTACACTGAGACAGTGTTTCTGTCCATCCCATAATAACCAGCAGAGATCATTAAGACTCGATCTCCTGTAGATCAGATCAGAATAAGTCCAGTGAACTGCCCACAGTGAGCTGGTCCATAATAAGTCCTCTGTAGGAACCTGTTGATCACAACAGTTTTACAGCACTCAGCTGATAGAGGAACATGACTGCTGGGTTTCTCAAACTACGGTGCAGGACTGTAAATGGGACACAGGCTGCTCCTGCTGGGTCCCGTATGAGAGGAGTAGCAGTATGTTTGAATACACCTGTCTGACAGGACAACATGGTAAATGTCTGATTGAGACCAGAGGTTTCAAAAGTTCAACAGCACCACTCTACATACTGACCACACTGTGTCCATCCCATAATATACATGTAGAGAAGAACAACACATGAGATTAGATTCTCTTTACTTCACCACACTGTGTCCATCCCATAATAAACATAGAAAGTACTGAAGCATTAGTCAATTAATCAATTGGTTGATCAACAGAAAATTGATTGATAGAAATGTAAATAATGAAGTAGAAATGTTTTGTTCCAGTAAAATGAGAAACACTTTGTAGTTGAATCAGGACACACAGACTGCCTCCCAGTGTCCATACTGGTCCTGATGGTGTGTCTTATTGGGACCAGTTGTAGTAACACACTGCTGAACTGGACACACTGTCCTGGTGGAGCAGGTGGAGTCTATGACTCATCCTGGACTCAAAGTGTCCTTCAGTGGAAGCTTCTAGAGCAGCTTCAGGACAGTCTAGTCTGTAGTTTGTCACAGGACCAGGATTTTGTTGGACTGGTCCACTGGCTGCAGAGTCTCAGTGGTGTAATGTTCAGTCCAGGATCAGGTTTAATGTGTGTCTGCTAGTCAGGACTCCACCTCAGTTTGTGTTCCTGCAGCTCACATGAAGCCACAACACCTGGAACAGTGGAGATAAAGTGTTGGTCTCAGTGGAGTCAGTGTGTCTCTGTGGTCAAACACAGGATATGAACTGTGTTTCCCAGCAGCCTCTCTGTCTCTCTAGAAGACGTCCACTCTGTCCAGATGATGATTGGCTGTGAGTGGCCTCCGTGGAGCCAATAAGAGCAGGAGGTGTAGGTCCTCTGTGTTGGTGTGTGTGGATCAGTGTGTCTCTGTGGTGAAGATGTGATATCAGCTGATGAGAGATGACTGGACTGAGATCTCACTCTGGTTTACTGTAGTCTCTGTCTCTGTCTCTCAGGTGTCCACATTTTCCAGATCATGTCTGGCTGTGAGTGGGATGATGAGACTGGAGAGGTTACTGGTTATGAGCAGTTTGGTTATGATGGAGAAGACTTCATAGCACTGGACCTGAAGACAGAGACATACATCGCTCCCAAACCTCAGGCTGTCATCACCAAACACAGGTGGGATCATAACAGAGCTATGATGACATACAACAAGTATTTCTACACCCAGCAGTGTCCTGAGTGGCTGAAGAAGTATTTGGACTATGGGAGGAGCTCTCTGCTGAGAACAGGTAGAGTCACATGACCTGATGGAGTTTAATGGATACAACAATCTTCATGTTTCTCTTGTGTTTCTAACCAACAGTAACATTACAATAAATATGAACCAACACACAGAGACCCACTTTGTGTCTGTTTACACACATTTCTCTTTGTCTCAGCTTCTCTCTCACCTCTCTTCATCTCTGCCTCTCTCTCTCTTTACCTCCATTTTCTCTCTTTTTCTCTGTTGTTTCTGTCTGTCTCACTTTCTCTCTCTCTCTCTCTCTCTCTCTGTCTTTGTCACACTCACTGTCCTCCTCCCCCTTTCTAACCTATCTCACCCCCTCACCTCTCTTCACCTGTCTTTTCCTCCTCTGTCCCTCCCTTCTTTTCTCAGTTACTCTCCACTGAGGTTTGTTGTCATTGCTTACATGTGTGTATCTAGTGTTTGTTACTCAAACATTTCAAAGTCATTCCATCAAACAGGAGTGATAATAAACAGTGAATACTAATAAAGAAGCTATAAAGTGTCTTTGTCTCTCCTCTCCAGAGCTTCCCTCAGTGTCTCTCCTCCAGAAGACTCCCTCCTCTCCAGTCAGCTGCCACGCTACAGGTTTCTACCCCGACAGAGCCGCACTCTTCTGGAGGAAAGATGGAGAGGAGCTTCATGAGGACGTGGAGCATGGAGAGATCCTCCCCAACCATGATGGGACCTTCCAGATGAGTGTTGACCTGGACCTTTCATCAGTGTCACCTGAAGACCGGAGGAGGTACGACTGTGTGTTTCAGCTCTCTGGTGTGGAGGACGACTTGGTCACCAGACTGGACAAAGAAAAGATCTGGACCAACTGGGGTAAGACTGGGATCAGAAGTGATGAACGTGGGAAACGCACATTTATTTCACTCTAATAGTCCTACAGTTCATGCATTTTTATGTGTGTTGGAGAGAAGTTTAGTTTGTGTTCTATTGTTTTGGGTTCAATTATTTCATGTAGTTTTTCTGTCTAATTTTAGGGCTTAGATAATCAATAAACCAATCCACATGTCCACCTCTGGACCCTGACAAAGGTATCAGCAGGTCCCTGAAAAGATGTAAAGTGTTGGAATAAATGATTGTTGTCCAGCATTATTTCTTCTTTTTGTGGAGGCTGTCCAGTGTTTACTTAGCTTTGATTCCTACAGAACAATGTCAGTAATTAAGGACATAAAACTTCATTTCCTCAGTCAAGGAGGTTCTGATTGGACCTGCATGTGTTTGTTTGTTTGTTTGTTTGTTAGCAGGATGATACAAACACTACTGAATGATGACCATGAAACCTGGAGGGGTGGACATGGGTCAGATATCAACTCCTTCAGTTAGATGGGCAGATACATTCATTTTTAGAACACTTTGTGTTGTGAAATCAGCGTTTGTCACCATTTTCCTTCATTTGTCCATAAATTGTGATGTAAAAAGTCTCATATTTATGATGTTGATCATTTATGTTATCAGACCACTTCCCTTTTCTTTTCTTCCTCCATTATAAGAGTTAGACAGACGTGTGTAGGATTGTTCAGCCTTGGCAGAGGGATGCACCTTTCCAACTGTTTGGTAGTTTGAAATCAAACTTGAGTTTTCAGATCTTTGTCAGACCCACTGTAACCATTTTAACATGTAACAACAGATGAGACATTTTAGGGACTATTAGTTTGAAGATGAGTAGATTTAGTAGAATGATTTAATCACTGGATGAATGTATGGATCTGTACATCAGTCACAATACAGTTTATGGGCCAAGTATGGTGCCAGTCTAAAAGGAATTAGAATATGATCGTCAGAAGCTCTGACTGAGCCACGAACCAACATAAGGGACAGAAACCAACATGACATGGAGCTAAACAAAGACAACAAAGCTCGACCAGGATAAAGCAGCAGAGATAGAGTCATGATGTCCAGACAAGTAGAGCTAAAAACATGAACAGAATGTCATCATATAATGTTAGAATATAATATACAGAATAATAATGACAGGAACATAACAGCAACCATCAAACATGTAGTGTCTGTATACAGGATTGTTCTGCTGGGAATATGGATGTTCTTCTCTGAGCTGCTTCATCTGTGCAGGTTGTGACTTTTTGTTGTTGTTTTCTGCTCAACAGAGGAGCCCATTAACGTGACCTTCATCATCATCATCGCCGCAGTGGTTCTTGCTCTCGTCCTCATCGCTGCCATTGGATTGAAGGTTTACAAAAAGAAGACAGGTGAGGGACCCAAACAGAAACGGTCTCTTTTTCCTGGCTGTGATTTTAGACTTGGACCTGATGCTTTTATTCAACGTGAAGCAAACTTCAGTTCCCAGAGCATCAAAGTGTGTTCAAACAACAGGAAGTGGTGTCAGGCTCAGAGTCACAGTGTCATGATGACATGACTACAGAAGACAAAGTCATGTTTCAGTTCAATGTTCATTATTATTCTATGTTGATGTCCTGTTCTTCATAGACTCTGTTTAACAGCAGTTTACTCTGACCAAACCCACTTCTGTTTTATTTCAGTGTGTTACTGGTAAAACACTCACATACATTCATGTCACTGGAAGCCTGACTGACAGTTTGATGACATGAACAAATACTTTAAGGTAGTTAGTGGCTCACAGGCAGAGAGAGCAGTCACACCGTTTTCTGACTGTGTTGTAGATCATATTAAATACATTAAAGGTGGTGTTTTCTATTGGAATCATCTTTGTTTCACTTTATTTCTTGTGAAGGAGCATAAAGGTCAAACTGTGAAGAAGGTGTTCATAGATAGAATTGTCAGCAGTGAAATGATTTGTCTTTGTTTTCCAGCTGAATGTCCTCCATCTCCTGACGACAGCTCTGAGCTCTCTGAGAGACTGAAGCCAGAGGCCTGATGACAAACACACCACCCTGAACACAGTGAGTGGCTTCATATGGGACAGGAACACCTGGTGTTAAACAAAGCCATCTTAAACGATGTGTAGAAGAACCTTCTGAGATGTGTGTTTATTCACTGGAAAAAAGAAAACCTTTGCCTTTCAGTTGGTTTTCCACAACAAAGGTGAAGCTGTTTAATCTGAAGTGAAGTGAGATTATTAAGAGAAAGACACAGATGCTTTCAGAAACCTTCACATCAGCAGGTCACAGAGGGTCATATTAAAAAGTCTCATATTAACCTGGAGAAAAACAGTGACAACAATTGATGAAACTGTGTTGAACCAAATTCAAACCGACGACTTCAGAGTCACAGCAGGTCAACACTTGTTTTAGAAAATGTTCACATTCAATGACTCTATCTGGGAGATTTAAGGTCCAAACCGTTCTGTAAATATGTGGCTTTGTGGAATTGAACTCTCCAAACATTTATGGTCCATGATTTAGTTTTCTGTTTGATGTCATCTTTTTCTTTTTGTCTCTTTAGGTTTATGGATTCATTTTGCTCTGGAACAAGGACTGGTGTCACCACATTGTCCTGTTTGAACTGGGAATTCACTGGTCATTCATCCCAATATGAACTGATTAAATGCATCAGGGTTGAGAATCTAGTGATAGATTATTGATTGGATTATAAAGACAAAGTTAACAAATATTTAACCAACATTATCAAACTTAAATGGTGACATTCAAATATTTTGAGGATCATTTTTCTCACCTGGAGACGTAAAACAGGATATTTCAAAGCATGAATCCATCACAGCTCTCTTCATACAGACATAATCAGTTTAAATATGAGTTGATCTAAAACAGATCCACCATAATTCAAGTGGAATACTTCTGCTGTTGGCTTGTTTCTTTGTTTTTGCATTCCCATTCTCATATTTGTCCTCCTAGGCTCTGGTGATTCGATGCTACCTTGAGATAAGAGATATGTGACGACCACTAGAGAGTCGTCTCTACTGATTCTACTCAGAAAGCCTTTCTTTGCTTCTCTAATCAGCCACATCCTAAAAGCTGCTGCGTAACGTGGACACTAAATAGTTTGTAGCTGTCAGTGTCAGTGTTTGTCTGTCTGTGTGACTCCTGCTGATGAACTGGACTCCACCTTTCTCCCACTGCTTACTGGCTTTGACTCCAGTCCCCTGTGACTCTCAGCAGGAGAAGCAGGACAGGACCTGGATGGGTGGACTTTTGTATCACTGTGGTGAATTATCTGGATTGTAATTCATTGGACACATGTTTCCATCTGGTTACAGCTACATCTCTAAATGATCAGCTGATTTATTTCCACTAAATGTACAGCAGTGATAGGTTGTATCAGTGAGGACCAACACTATGCAAACATACACAACATTTAAACAGCCAACAAAATTCATTTGACAGTTGTGTAAATAGTTTGTTTGTTTATTTCTTTAAAAGGGGTGAAAAGATTTAGTTTTGATTCCAACCTGGTTGAAGTAAATAATGAGTATTTTCTTTATTAATCAGGAGTTTGTTGATTTTTCTTCATGATATCCATATTTTTATCTGTTGTGAAAGATGATCTTTTCCTTTCCTTCAATGGTTGTGGGCTGTTTTATGCTTCTCAGCACACTGATAGAACATATGTCCTGCTGGTATTTAGGGATGAGGGACGTTTTCTGTCTTAGTTTCACAGATGAAACTGAACAGTGATGCACAAAATCACTTCTTGTGTCGCTTCACTAGATGAATGTTGAATGAAGTTGTTCTGCTGCTTCATTTCTTTTCAGATGACATTTTGCAATAAAGTCAGACTTTTTCCAAAGGTTGGTTTCTTTTCTGATTCCTCCATGTACAGTCTATGTTTACAGATCTATGACAGAAGCTACAGTTCATGAATGTTCCTGAGTTCTCTCTTTAGTCACAGACACTAAATGAACATGACTGACCTCTAGATGTCAAACTGAGGAGAAGGAAGAACAACATTATCTGGTCAAACCTGCAGTTCTTTTACTTTTCACATGGCCACAAAATGAATGTGATGATGACGTTAATAAGATGGATCTTAAAATGTTATTACTGTATGTAGTTTCTCTGAGGAGACATAAATAATCATTTTAAAACTACTTATTCATATTTTTATGTCTCATCAACATGGACAAGAGAAATCCATCCACTTCCTGCTGCACAGAACCAGTGTCAGTGTGGGGATCTGGTTTTCTCCTAAAAAAACCTGCTCCTCTGAAATCCTCCTGGCAACTGATGACATCACACCTTTGTAGAAATACTGTATTGTGGCTCCTCCTACTTCTCAAACAAGAATAATACATAAATAAAATAAAGCATAGATATTAACTCACCTACTTTATATCATGTAAATATCGGTGACGTTTTGTCTACATTTTACCAGGTGTGTCCAAACACATCCTTTGCTTTTTAATGTGTTTTTAAAGTCATTTTGTTAACTATAGTCTTCTTTGAGCTTCACAGTGTAACCATGTCTGACAAATCCAACACATCCTCAAACACCTTTGAAATGAAGATGACTGACCTGCTTTCTTCATAGTGAACATCAACACCTTGCTGGTGTCAAACCTGTGTGCTGGACTTCTGCATGGAAACAGATGTCATTGCAGCTGTTGCCACTACAGTCACTTTATTTTCACTGTGTGACAAAAATGATGTTCATTTTTGTTGCATTACCACATGCATCAGTTCAGGTTCATCGTTCAGGAGATGAACAGCAGTGTTCAGCAGAACACAAACCACAAATGAAGCAGCGTTAAAATGTGCAGCACCAACGTTACACAATACAAAAAACACCAACCAAACAAAGATGTTAACAAGCTGACAATGACAGTTTTATCTGTCACTGTTAGGTTCATATGTAGGAGAGAAATAGCTGTGCAGCATTTCATGACCCGACTGATTGTCACAATTCAACACTTCCTCTGGAAACTGCTGTGACAAAGAAGCGTCATTCATTTCAAAAGTGAGACGTCAACTATTTCAACATGCCTCTGAGAAAATGTGTTAAATGAGTTGATCATTTAGTAAAGACACACATGATTGGAGCGTATTCAGAGAGGGTGATCTGTGTTTAGGGCTCAGACTCAGAACATTCCCTTCCTGTAACGGTGGATCAACTCTGATACGTCTTCCTTACACACCTTTATCCAGCCATCATCCTGCATGTGGTGCACTAGACAAACACAAACAGAAGCACAAACATGAGCACACAGACACACACATATTCCCACAAATGTTCACACTCAGAAAAAATGACCGTTGAACCTTTTCAAGGGCTGAGACTACAGCTTTATTCATTTCAGGATGAGGCAACATTCAGTCTGTCAGTTTATTTCTGTTTGCACATGTGGTGCTTTTATTTTGTAGGTAACATTAGAGACGTGACAGGACATGAGTGGGAGAGAGAGAGAATAACATGCAACAGAGCTCCAGCTGGACATGAACCTGTAGGGCAGGTTAGTTTTGAAGCAGACGCTGTACTTTCAACCAAACCTCCTTTTGATTGGCAGTGATCAATTCTTTTAGTTTTAGTTCAGTGTCTGTGGTTTGGGGTTGACAGAGCCCTTATGTGTGCTGGTATTACTGGACGTTGATAGTTTAGTGCTGATGACTTCATTTTATCATCATTACTGTCATTTATGTATTTGTTTTTGGTGTTATGTGTGTTCATTTCAATGTTGTCTTCATCTCAGGACCCCTTTAAAACAAGACGATGCATCTGAAGAGGTTTATTCCCCAAACTTTATCATGAATAATTAATGGCCACTAAACACAAAGTGCAGCTGAGGATAATGAAAATGTGGTTAGTTTAGAAGGTTTGATGATGGTGAAAGATGAACGGTCAGAGGATCAACAATTCATCCTGAAGGGACACCAATGAAAGATTTCAGTCGAGATGGAAGTGAACCGACAAAGATTGTCTTCAGTCCTATGAATTCAGTCATTATCTTCTCACCCTCATGTCCAAAGGGAAGTCGGCTGAAGTTTGTTGACTGATTGAACTGATCTGAGACTGATCTGAAAAACCATTATTCACACAGACCCATTGACGCCCATGTACATGCAGCCAAATGAACAAGAGCTGTCAGTCTGTGCGTATGTCAGTGTTTCCCTGCCACATGGATGTTGTGTCCCAGACAATAAACACTGAGGTATGTAGATATAACCACATCAACATAAAGTCACATGAACACGTGTTCAAGCTTGTGAAGGTTTCAGTCAAGATTTCAGCTTAAAAAGCTTGTAATTAACATCTTTTCAAATCCATTTAGGACGTCGGGGCTTCTGGAGACTTGGATTCCACCATAAGAATATTATGGAGTCATTTAATGTTTGTTTCAATATCTTATTCTATTTTAAAACCAGTCCCTATCATCTGCAGTGTTTTTAGAGGAACGCTGGTGTGAAGCTCCAGAAATGTTTGGTGGACTCTGAAACTTCAGCTGACTTTCCATTGGCATGAGGGTGAGACTGAATTCTCATGTTTGGGTAAACTGTTCCTTTACATTGAGATTCAGGACTTACTTCAATGGAACAGAACTAGCTTTTGCATCATTCTCAGAGTGGACTCACTGCTGACAGCCCCTCCAGAGTAAGCATCCCTGTGGGCGACGCCCCGAAGGCCCAGTTCATCCGCCTCCTCTACTGTAACCGCTGTCCACCACACCGAAGGCTAACTGTTACCACATCCGCTGGAGAACATCCAGACAGACACACGTGTCCCACTGTCATCCACTAGTACAGACCAGGGCCCTGAAGAGCACACAGTCTATGATATATTCATCAGGACCATGACGAGTTTATATAGAGGCCACTATTTATGATCACAATTCAACATTACCTCCAAACACAGAAGTGAAAAAGTTACATTATTAGAGTGTTTTTGAGTTATGTTTCACATTTAATGAGCTGCTCCATCAATGATGTCTTCAATAAACATGTAAGTTATATCTTCTCATTTTCTCAGGATTGTATACCTGTTAAAGATTCATTATACTTAATGCATACATTTCAAGATGTGAGCCAGCTGGTGGTTTTTGGGGCCATACAGTACCTGTTAATAGGGGCTTCAGAAAATATTGATCTAGCTGAGTATTGTGATGTTCTATTGGGTGATACTGTATTGATGATCAAAAACACGGGATAGATTTCTAACTGATCGTTAACATGAACATATTTGTGACTGTGGTTCATTTTGGGTTGTGTTTAAAGCCCAAACTGCTGAATATCAGTGTTGTCATCTAACTGCAGCCATTTGACTCTTCCACTCCAACGTAACGTCACCTGAGACAGGAAGAGGAAAAACACATCACTGAGTCAAAGAGCTGCTGACAGCACTGCAGTATCGTTACCCCTGTATCATGATCCGTATCGTATCGGCAGGTTCTGGTCAAAACACAACTCTACCTGTTATGTGTCAGATTGATATGGACTCAGTTTTTAAATGGAGTAAATCATAATAAATATGGTTTGTTCCAGATGTGACATCATGTAAACCACTCAGACACTTTTTACAGGGTTTACTATCAGTATCAGCTGATTGGTTGCTATGTAAATATGCTAAGTGCAGCCTGTTCCATTCATTTTATACGAGTGTCTTGTCTATGTGTCCATATATAAATGGTTTTTACAGTGATGAAGGCCATGAATAAAGTGTCTTTGTCTCCTATTGTAACTGATAATAAATATAAATAATGCATCAGTCTGACTTTTCTTAAAGTCACACTAACAGAAACAGGAAACATCCCAGCTCCACCCTCCAATCCCCTGGTTTGTACTGTAAGGTACATTATTAACTGTAGCAGTAAATAGAGGCTCTGCATCACAGGAAGAGATCCAAAGCTTCTCATGTTTCAGTCTCTGAGCCGTGTGGACTGTAAGACTCACAAACAGCTGACCTCTTTGTCCCATCCACACAAGGCGTTTTCCACTCTAGTGTTATCACTGACAACCTGAGACACGGGACGCAGTTCATCCTGCAGGTAGAAAAACATGTCTTTACCTGCTGCTGTATCAAGGAAATCTCTCATTATATTCAGGATTCAAATTCTCTCATTGGGGGAATGATAACAGATTTTCATTCATTTCTTTTTGTACGTCATCACTGTCATTTGAAACATTTTACATGCTGTGTGAATTCAAAGTAGAACCAAATTAATCTCTCACTTTATTATTGATTCTTTCATCTATTGATATTTTTGAACAGCAACACTTTCTACTTTCTAATACACTGTAATGTTCCTGAAGATAATATGTCCTGTGTCAGACTTCTTTTATTTTGCTCTTGTTGTTTAATCATTTTATACCATTTTGATTGTTTTTATGCTTGTTGTTCATGTTTTATTGTGGGCTGATATAAACCTTTATTAATCAGCATTTTAACTTACTAGTATGCTGTCTGTCTGACATTTAGAAAATATTGCAGTCATCAGGATTATTCTCTATGTTTCATAAAGTGTTGTCAGATGAATCAAACGCTGCTCCTTTGGATTTCAAGGTGTGGTAATGTCAGTCAGTTTGTGTGCTAAAAGTGTTTATTACGTCACCCAAAAACAGGGAAACCAGGTGAGGTTGACATCAAATGCACAACCCCGTTTCCAAAACAGCTGGGACGCTGTGTAAAATGTAAACACAAACAGAATGTGATGATTACTAATCATTAAAGCCCATATGGAACTGAAAACAGCACAAAGACAACATTTGAAATGTTGAAACAGACAAATGGAATTGTTTTTAAAATGATATCCTCATTTAGAATTTGATTCCAGCAACAGGTTTCCATAAAGGCCTACATGTATATACAAGAGCCTAATAAGACCAGACGGAGCCAACCTCTAAGACAATAGAGTACAAAAGACTCCATTTTCGAGGCTGCCTAGGTGTGAAACTCCTTCACCAGACTCTTGGCTGTCATTGGAGGAGACCCACGAGGAACCACAGGGGTCCCTCTGAGGTCACCAGGAATATATAGGTTGGACCTCTCCTCCCTTGCT
Source organism: Chaunax sp. Z400 (assembly GCA_037577475.1). Classification (NCBI taxonomy): domain Eukaryota; kingdom Metazoa; phylum Chordata; class Actinopteri; order Lophiiformes; family Chaunacidae; genus Chaunax; species Chaunax sp. Z400. Next base: position 25,745,588 of record CM075198.1, on the reverse strand, counting down.
CTCTCTCTTGGCTTTCTCCCTTCTCCTGCTCCTGGCTTCCTGCTCTTCACCTTCTACCAGCTCTGTACTCCTGTAAGGACCGGTGATGCTCCAGTCTAGCTGCAGCCTTCTCCTTTCCCGTCCCAGAACCGATCACGGCATAATGCACGGAGTGCTGCCTTACCGTTCTCACAGAAGACAAAGGACCGGAGACGACCCCGTGTTTCATCAGCCACATCGACCCTGCTGTTTTCGCACTGCAAGAGCCAACTAACGGTACTCTCAACGGCGTCCCGCCGAGGATCAGCTGAATCTCAAGGCAACAGAGCAACACGACACTTCGTCAGGACCCGCGACTCGAAGGATCGAGCCGGACCGGACAGGAAGAAAGGACCTCTTCACCAGCTTCCCTTCTTCAACAAAGTAAGAGGCATAAGTCTGGGCAGAATAGATTGTGTACTGTGAACTTGCTGTTTTGCTGCTTTAAACTGTTAGAGTTAGCGTTTATGTTATTGTGTGCTGACGGTGTTAACACACACACTGATTGTTGTGCTTCAATTGTTGGGATTTCCCTCTCTTTCGCTCGCTCTTTCCCTCTGCTTCTCTATTTTCTTTCTCCTTCCCTCTTTCTCTTCACACACACAAACACACACTCATTCAGGTTTAAGAGCGTGGTGAGCCCCAGCGCCATTTGCCAGTGTTCAAACTTCGTGGCCTTCTCTGGTTACTCGCTCCACGTGACGCAACCACCTCTTCGGGTGACGTCATTTACCTCCTCCTCTATCTCTTAGATCCTCTCACACACAGACACACACACACACACACACATAAGCACATCCACACACCCAGAGACACACACACACACACACACACACACACACACACACACACACACACACACACACACACACACACACACACACAGACACACACATAAGCACATCCACACACACACACACACACACACACACACACAGACACACACATAAGCACATCCACACACCCAGAGACACACACACACACACACACACACACACACACATGCTTGCTTGTACCTGCATGTATCTCGATTGTCAGTAGTTGTAGTAGATAACTGAGTTGATTAATTGAAGTGTGTTGACTGAAGATTGATATTGCTAATTTTAATAAACTTTGTTATATTTTAAAGAGAAGTTGTTTTGTATTGTTTTGCATTGATATTGTTTTGATGAACAGCCGTCACAGCGCATGTACTGTAACTGTTTACTGTAACAACAATGTTTCAGTGGGGCTCATGCCACACACCATTTGAAAGTTAAGATTCTTTTGATTTGATTTATGCAAACCATTTCAAGATACAACTACCGCAGCGGGTACAATCAACGCCAGCAACAAAAAAACCCACAAATGACGTCACTCAGCTATGGAGTCTTCCAACAATCCATACAGTCAATATTTCCACATCATTGTCCACAAAAACAACCCTGTTACATTGGTAGAGGTCCAGAAAATCAAATCCAGTAAAATGTTTAGTCCACAAAACGTTATTACATCCATAAATCCATCCATAAATCCAAACAGGCTGCTGTTTCATATTTCAGATTGTTTATTTTTCCGTCATATTTTCAATGATAACTCCTGACTAGCTACAGACTTGTTCTGGGTCTCAAAATGGCCGCCACACTCTGCCTTTTTGATTGACACCATGCTTGACCTGTTATGTGCTTCCAATCTCGGGACATAAGACCAAATAGCCAACCAGCGTCAGCATTGAGAGAAGTGACTCCCATTGATTTTGTCTAAGACTGGACCAATTGTAGCTGAAGCTGAAAGTGATTGACAGTTCACGTAGCCAATGAAATTCTTTAAAAAATGATATCCTGGTTCAGTGGGTTGAGCTAAAGGATAACACATTATGCCTAAGTTTAAAGGCACACAGCTCGCCACATCCACCTGTTCGTTATAGCTCATTGGTTTCACGAAGGAAAAAAATTAGCATAATATGTTTATAATTTAGTTACCCTGTTTCAGTAATACTGAGAGTGAATCTGGATGGTAACTAAGATTGTTCAAGAGTTTTAGCGTTTTTATCCTAGGTATGTGGCTGTGGTTACCAAGTGTCCTTTTGGAGTCTCCAAATGTACTTTTTTGGAAACGCCTAAACATAATCTTAGAAAAACACGTGTAAAACACTCATTTTCTGTGGTATTGTTATCAACTTTGGACCTGAACTAGGTAAGACTTCAGGCTATGGCCTGAAGTGCTTACAGACTTCTACCTGAAGTCTGTAAGCACTTGATAGGCGTTTTAGGCTAATTTAGCCGGAATGCTAGCAGGTTAAAGGCTGGTTGCGAGGGTCAGTGCTCGTACTCTTCCCCTCATTGTTCATTTGAGACTGAACAGAATTTGGTTAATTGTTTCCCTGTTTCCAGGGTGGTTCCCCGGAATTATTATTAATTTGAATAATAATGCTAAAATCAATTGATGATTAGTGATCATTTTTCCCTGTCTCCAGGGTGGTGCCCCGTAATTATTATTAATTTTAGTAATAAAATAAATTTTTTGCTGCGTAACTAGTCACGAAATGCGCAAGGACCTTACTGTTCTGCAAGGAATTATTAGGGCCAGAGCACAAAGCACGCGAGAACCCTATTGTTCTGCAAGGTGTTTTTTTTAGGGCCCGAGCACGAAGCGCGCCAGGACCCTATTGTTCTGCAAGAAGTTTTTATTATTTATTAGGACCGAGGATGCGAGGAGCCTATTGTTCTGCAAGGAATTATTAGGGCCAAAGCACTAAGCATGCGAGGAGCCTATTGTTCTGCAAAGAATTATTAGGGCCAAAGCACTAAGCATGCGAGGAGCCTATTGTTCTGCAAGAAAATATTATTATTATTATCAGGGTCCGAGCACGAAGCATGCGAGGACCCTATTGTTCTGCAAGGAATTATTAGGGCCTGAGAACTAAGCGTGTGAGAACCCTATTGTTCTGCAAGGACTTATTTTTATTTATTTATTTATTTGTTTGTTTGTTTTTTTCACTATTCTTCTGCAAGGAAATTTTTTTTTCTCCGAAATGAATTGCCTTTTTAGGGACTTGCCCATACTCAAAAACTAAGGAAAGTTGGCAGAAAAATTAGTTGGGTGTTAAATTTACGTGTGATATGGTGATTGGAAATGGGCGTGGCAAAATGCCTCACTAGCGTCCCCTAAAGTGCAGCCGCTGCCTCCAGTTTAACGTACATCTAAGAAACTCGGTACATATATATAACTGACCGAGCCCAACAAAAAAGTCTCTTGGAGCAATGCCTTCAACCAAACAGGAAGTCGGCCAGTTTGATTTTTGTGGCCATTTTTTTTGTCATTTTTGGATGGCAATTCTGTCATAACTGTCATAACTTCATTGTCTAAGGTCCAATCAGTACAAAACTCCACATGCTGGTCAAGAGTCCCGCCCTAAAGACATCCACGTACAAAATTTAGCTATACTCATAGCGCCACCTAGTGGCAACAGGAGATGACATATTTTACATTTTGATACACTACTACCAGGCCATTGAGTATATTGCCTTCAAATTCAGTGAGAACAGCTATAACAAGTTGGTAATGGAGGATTGTGAAGCTTGTGTGTTTTTGTGCAAAGTTGTAGGTGTTACACCATTCAAACAACCAAAGGCATCAGTGGTGTAGAAAACGCACACTTTATTTGCTTCACGGCAGGGTTGGCAAAACATAGATGTTGGCACAGAAAAACCCGGGCATTCACCTTCACTGTCAAGCAACAACACTCATGAACTGGCAGTTCTTCTCTTGTCTATACCTGTCTCTCATATGTCATACACAGCTCACTGCGCCACCTACTGGCGAGTGCTATAGTTTAAAACTGAACAAAACAAATGCATGTCACAGGCATGTTATCAATGAAGTGCTACATCATAATGCTGGCATGTACCACATTAAAAAAATCATTTTACAGGTGCCATATTCCTCCCCTGCAAAATAAATGTCCTCAACATTAGCATTAATTTGTAGTGCAGTATTAACTATGCAAAGTCATAGTAACATTCAACTCATGACTACAACATATCTAGGATAACATCGAACATCCAACAATGGCAATGTCTTTCTTTTGAAAGTTAGAAACAAGTAACTGGTTATACGCACATTTAATGGGTTTCACCCTATGAATATGTAACTATTGTGTACTACGTGATCTCATCACACTTTACTCATTAATAACACTACAGTGCTTAAACTTTTACCTAGTTTAACCTTGAATAGTTGTAGCAATAGTACAATATTACATTACTCTTTGTAAGCATACTAATTCATTTCCCTTCACTATATTCTATTCTCCGGAGACTTCTGACTTACATCTCTTTAGTACATTCCACTTACATTACTTCAATGCCATTAATTAATCTTACAACATAAAGCTTATCGGTAGAACTTCTTTTCAGTCATGTAAACATTGCGAACATTCTTGTAAACATATAAGGCATTTTAAAAACACCTTTCTTATTGTTCTGTAACCCAGATAAATGTAAACACAATTAATCAGTGTGTAACTTCACATTACATTCAGATAGTTTTTTTTTTCCTTTTTTCCCACATTCAGTTTATCTCAGTCCTTAATATTTCATGACAGTTATGATGGACAGTAACCACTTAGTTTACAACAGTCCATGTTACTGTGTCCATATTTCTCAGAATAGTCTGTAACAATCCATACTGAACCTTTTACAGATAGTCTCCGTAATATCCAACAGGAACAAGAGTAGGATAACCCAGATGTGTTCCACACATTTGTGAAGGTAACCATGGCATACTGTACTGTCTATATACTGGTGCCAGTGTGTTTACATGCAGTGAGTTAGTGTGAAGTCCCACAACATGGTGAGTAGGCTGGCCTAGTTGTTCATATGTTAACATCTCTTTAGGCTGCCTTTGTCGCTGTGACCTCCGTGGCTGTGTTTCAGAGAGTTCTGGTACCTGGTTGTTCGGCTGGTCTGTAGACTGAAGAGTTTGTGTCACCTCTTGAGTTTCATATTCAGAGGCAACATCTCCAGTACAGTCATTGTCCACAAGCCTTTGCACAGGAGTCTCCATTCTGAACTCCTCTGCTTGCACACAAAGTTTGGGCTGAGATACTATTCCTGAAGTAACTGGAGGTGCAACACTTTGCTCTCCAGGCTGCTGATGGTGGTGGTGTCTCAGCCTATGAGCCCAGTAATGTTCCTCCTCATCTGAGCTCTCAGAGTACTCTGATGTTTCATTGTGTTTCTTTCATTGTTGTAGAGGAGGCTTTTTTCCTCCAAAAGTGTTTTGAGCTGGTTTCTCAAATGGCAAGGCATTACATGGCGTTAACATGTTGCGATGGAGGATTCTACCTCTCCCTGTGCCACGTTCAGGCTTCACCTCATAAACTGGACTGTCTTTCCCCTTTTGAGAGATAACGATGTGTATCTGATCTTCCCAATATGAGCGCAATTTTCTTGGTCCCCCGTACTCTGACATATTCCTCACAAGGACACGATCACCTGGAGAAAGCACTGAACTTTGGCTCTTTTGATCATAGTATGTTTTTCCTCTGGCTGTAGACTTTCTGATGTTTTTGGATGCAATGTCATATGCTTCTTTCATTTGCTGTTGCCACTTTTGAGCGTATTCCTGATGTGAATTACATCCTTCCTCATCATTTATCCCAAAAATAATGTTGATTGGCAAACGGGGCTGTCTACCAAATAGCAAATTGAAAGGAGAGTATCCTGTTGCTTCACTGGTTGTGCAGTTGTAAGCATGTACAACTTTGTTCACATAGTTGCTCCAATTTTCCTTTTTCTGCTCGTCCAAGGTCAGCAGCATTGATAACAAGGTGCGATTAAATCTTTCAGCTGGGTTCCCTTGTGGGTGGTAGGGAGTTGTTTTGGAGTTTGCAACACCAGTGTATTTTTGCAACCGTCTGAATAACTGGTTCTCAAATTCTTTGCCTTGATCATGATGTATTTTTTCTGAAAGCCAAATTTCAGGGTAAAATCATTGAAAATTTTCTCTGCTGCCGTTTTGCCAGATTTGTTGGGTAGGCTTGGGCAAACTTAGTGAAACTGTCAATAATCACTAAAATATACTCATACCCTCCCCTGCTTTTTTCAAGGTGAAGATAGTCTATAGAAATCATCTCAAATGGTGCTGTTGCGGGTACATGACACATGGGGGCTCTGCTTTGCACTGCAGGTTTTTTCTGGATATTGCATTTACAGACTTTAGTTATGAAAAACTCAATGTCTTTTTGCATCCCAGGCCAATAAAACCTCTGCCTAAATAAATGTGAAACACGTTCTACCCCTAAGTGACCCATCTCACAGTGAAGGTACTTGTATACCAGTTCTTTGTATTTTCCTGGCAGCACAATTTGAGTGTACGTTGTTGTTTTTCATTTCAATAGACCTTCTTGAGAAATGTACAGTTTTTTCCATTCATGTAGTAGTTTCTTGGTTTGTGCTGTTTCCTTGTCCATAACCCTTCCATCTGGTTTTCCTCCAGACTTTTTCATTTGGAGTACACGGGATCAGACAGGATCTTGCACTTGTGCTTGTAGTAACTCGTGCTGTGTTATTTTGATGTTTGGTTGGTCATCTGTAGCTATCTTCTGCACATGTGGGCTGCAGGTAATGGCTGAGATCCAGTCTACATCGTGTTGCTTTTGAGTTTCAACTGCGCTAAATATTGCCCCTAAAACATCAGGGGTGCACTGCTCAGTACACTCACTCATGTAAGGGTCAATATTTACTGGTGTGCGGGAAAGGAAATCTGCATCTGTTTGGTCCTTCCTGGACGGTATTTCAGTGTTATGTTGAAGTCAGCCAGCTCAGACACCCAGCGATGTCCGGTTGCGTTCAGCTGTGCTCAGAACATAAGTAACAGGGTTTTTATCACTATATACTATACTATTATCACTATATACTGTCACAGAAGGAGCATAGAATAAATAGTCTCTAAACCTGTCTGTGACAGCCCACTTGAGCGCTAGAAACTCCAGCTTTCCTGAGTGCAGTCGATAGTTTTTTTCTGCTGGTGTCAATGTTCGTGAGCCATAGCCAATAACTCTGAGTCTGCCTTCCTGTCTCTGATAAAGAACTGCTCCTAATCCCTGTGCTGAAGTATCAATATGCAAAATGAAAGGATCTTCAAACCGAGGATATGCCATTACAGGTGGGTTAGTCAAGACATCAACTAAGTAGTTCAAAGTTTTCGGATGATTGTCAGTCCACACTATTTTCTGGTGTGGGGGTAGCTGTTCCATCTTTGCTGACCGAAAGCTGGACTTTAACTCTGGATCAAAATCTGTGTAGGGACCTTTGAAGGAACACGCAGCTATGGTTGGAGATAAAAACTGTAACCTGCAGGATGCTTCTGCCAGGTACGACCACACACTGTAATCAGTCATTTTGTCTGTCTATACAGAGTTATAAAAAGTTATTCATCCTTAAACTAAACTTAGAAATGTTAAAAATGACTAAGGACAAATTTTTATTGTTGATTCCAAGGCTTCATAATCAAAAAAATATTTTTAGCATAAAAAAAGTCCCTGTCCAGTCAGTGCTGAGCGCGCATAGACAGGAGAAAAGCCATAGTTACTTGTGCACCATTGTCTTGAGCCTTTTTCCCTCGTCCCCCATCTTCCTGAATCATGCTGTAAACACATTGTCTCAGCCAATAACAGCGCCTCCTGTAGCTAGAGCTGATTAACTACCTGATTATTCATAGGTCCCAATGAATATGTCTTCCATATTAGGATGCAGTACATTGATTATCGTTTAACACACCTGATGTAATGAGTATTCATTTAATATACTTCAGCTGATATTATCTTGAGAGTAGGAATAAATAATAGGCACTGATCACTCAGACATTCAGAAAATGTAACTTCTTTATAATATTATTTTACAGGTGTTTATACAGGCCTGCATGCCCCAAAACAGAACATACAACAAATAAAATACACATTTCACAGTGTTTTGTTTGTACTTTGTAAGTCTTTGCTGACATCTGTTGGCATGATTGAGCAACGTTGGGGGGGGGGGGGGGGGGGGGGGGGGGGTCTGGGTGTGTTGAGTCACATGACTTTACTTCTGCCCAAGAAGTGTTTATAGTAGGATGACATATAAATACAGACACACGCAGAAGGTTGAGCAGACAGTTCACAAAGACTTCACGGTCCCAGGCTAATGGATGCTTTAAATGCCCACACTGTCCAGGCTGGTTGTCATCGTATTAATCGATTAGTCGATCACAAAATGTTAATCATGAATGATGTTGATCATGAATTAACAATCAAACTCTTGCAATCAATGATTGCTAGTTTGCAATCAAACTAGCAAAAATGAAGCCCTTTGGGTTTTAATGTAAAAATACTGTGGGGCTTGTTGGTACAAAACAAGTAATAGTAATTTGAAGAGATAACCCTGGGCTGTGTGAAGGGCTGTGGTAATAAAGGGAATGATTGAATCATGTGATTGAGAAAAATGAACCAATAAAGGTACCAATGTAATATGTTTTTATACAGTTCTACCTCTACATTTCTGTCCATGTTAGTTTCTATAAAGTAGAACAGAAGTCTGAAACTGTGTCCTTTGTTCTTGTCTTTGTGTTGTTCTGTTCATCAGTGCTGAGAGGTTAGCTGAAGATTTAAACATCAAGATGCCCTCTGAGTCTGCCAGCGAAGCCATGGCACCAAAGGTAACATGATAATCATTAGTTTATTACTTATTGTGGTGCTCTTACATTTGTCACCATGTAAATAATAGTCACACATAAAAGGTGTTGAATGTTACTTAAGGCACAAGAATACAAAATAAAACCAGCACCACGAACACTAACCCTTTGACTTGAGGAAGTTGACCTGCAAAACTCTGCCCCGCTTTCTGACAACCTGATCGATTTCACAGATCCAACTCCTGTGGTAAGTTTCAGTCTAATCCTTGTGGAAAACTCCTGAATGATTTGTGATCTTACTATAATGTGAGGAATCTCTGTCTGTCTGTCTGTTATTCGCCTCTCATGACAACCGTTCACCTGATCTACTTCAAACTTGGCATGTGAGTTGCTTGGGGCCCAAGGAAGTGCTTTCTTGAATGGTGGTGCAATTTGGTTATGCGGCACGCTCAATATTAATATATTTAAACTAAATAGGAGAACTGTGCTCTGTAAAGCAGCGGCGGTGCAGCTTCGGGGCTCTGCTGAAACAGAGCTTTACCACCAGCAATGGTCGAGGTAGTGTAGCTACAATCCAAGCAAGGCACGAAAAACATGTAAGGTAACAATGAAGAAGAAAGAAGTGAAGTGAAATGAAAAAGTGAAAAAACCCTTCCTTCATGTCTGACTGTATTTAATGGCCTCACTGACCACCAAGCGAGTGCATCGAATTCTCCGCTTTTGCTGCTTTGTATTTACCAGGCACATTATCACAGCCTCCTCTACTGTCGCCATGTTTGTTGTTTCACTGCCATCTTGTGGATGTATCGATGCTAATGGAAGCATGCATGGAAGTATGTGGGCATTGAAGGACACAACATATCTGTTTTGGTACATAAATGCAGTATAAATGAGCCGTTACTTTTGTTTCTGGATATACAGGATAACATTACTAACATTAAAGCTGCAAGCAGCGTTGCAGATTCCTTGCAGAACAATAGGGTCCTCGCACGCTTAGTGCTCGGGCCCTAATAAACAGAATAATAGTAACAGCATTCAGAATATCAACAATAACATTCATAATGTTACAAGTGGTGTTATAATTGGATGGCATTCGCTTATAGACAGACTTCCGGATTTAGGTTTAATGAATTGATTTCAGTTGGTTTTTTAGTGAAGCAGATATTTGCTCCATTGATATGTGTTGATATGTCTCCATTTTATTCATCTTGTATTGTGTGATATGTGCTCTGTGCAGGATCTTGTATTGAATGAGTCGTAGCTTTGTGTTCTTTGTCATTTAGAATGCATTTTTACAAATCTGGTCCCAGAAGTCTGGGTCTGATGGTAGTGTTAACTCTTTTTCCCATTTTGAGATGGGTAAATGTATTGAGTCTGTGTTTGAGAGTAGTTTATCTAACCTAGAAATCATTTTTGTAGATGTTGGAGATATCATTGTTATCTCTTTTACAAATGTGGGTGGTTGTAAAGGGATCTGAGGCGCTGGAAATATTTTCTTAATCGTGTTTATTAGTTGTGTGTAGTGAAGAAAATTTCCGCCCCTAACCATGAATCTATGAAAGAGGTCGGTAGATGACATAAGCTTATTATCCTCAAAGAGGTGATGGAGGTGTGTGACTCCTTTCTGTTCCCATGAACTAAAGTGAAGGTTTGTTTTGTTAATATGAAAGTCTGGATTGTGCCAGATCGGTGACAACATAGAGGGTTCCAACTGGGAGTTTGTAATCTTCAGTGGATTCCACCAGGCGTTCAGGATATCAGTGCATTTTTGAAACAGTTATGGCGTTTAATGGATGCAGTGATAATCTATCTTTTTTCAATACATTTTGACTTTTGGACTTTAAAACTCTGGAAATGTTTAGTTCAATTTCACCTCTCATTCCCTGTGCTTCCTCCTTCCTGTCTCTGCAGGGCCTCGAGGTCTCCAAACCAGGCCGCTACCAGGCTCTCCCCTCAGACAATTTTCTTGAGATGAGTGATTCTGCAGGGGATTTTACGGCCTCTGGCCTTCCACTGGACAGTGACACTGATGCTGCCATGACCTCCGCCTCCCACAAGCCCCTCCTGAATGCCGTTTTCCCTACAGCCGTAACTGAAGGAGTTCATTCCGACAGCATGGAGGCCACCATTGCCCCTCCCTGCGACCTCAGCGCCAGCCGGACCCCTGACTCCGCAATGAGTGGCAGCCCTGATGACAGTCTGTGTGCTGCAGTATCACCAGGAACAGCCTGTAGGGGCACCGTTGGCTCAGATTCAGCCAAGGCAGAAGGAGGAGCTGAGAGCGGAGAAGCTGGCCAGAAGGAGGGATCTGCTCAGAGCACCTGAGACGATGCACCAGGGTGAATTTTCAAGCTCCTGGTTCTTATACAGTAACAAGATTCACTATCCGGTCTAAAGTCTAAACACCACCAAGTCCTCGATCACTCGAAACAACCTCACAGACAAAATATTCATGTTTGGATCCAGAGGTCGATTTATCCTGAAAGACGATAATAATGAAAATGCAGTTGCACAAAATGCACGGATGAAAATTCAATGAGATGCAAAAGAATAACCCCAAGCTCTCTGTAAAGAGGAACAAACAGTCCTGTGTGTATGGAAAATGCATGCATTTGAATGAAACATTACAGTAGATATCATAGTTCAGATCTGCAGCAAAATGCTGTATAAATAGAGTCGACTGACTGCATGAAAAGCCTCAATTGGCCAAAGACGCAAAAGGGAAAAACACTCATTTGGCACATTTAGGAAAACAGCTAAATGGGAGCAAATGATTTTAGATTTTGTCAAATGACAGTTTGACTCTACAAGGAATCAGACACTGTTTTCTAAGACCAAGGCCACTAACAACAACAGAAAAGTGCTCCATCTGTATTGAGGCGAATCTCAATGCGTTGACTGACACACCTTTGTCTGCTCTCACAGCATCAGGCAAACACTGCAGTGATTGCATTTCTTCCCACACGCACACAGACGCTTATTAATCGTACAAGTACGTCAGAAAGCATCTCATCCTCTCAGACAGAAGCGCTCGTCTCAGTCCTCAGTCACTGCTACCCATGAGAAATACCCCACTGACGTGTTCTTTCTAAAGACCCTGAGACGATACTGCCTCTTTGATGCAAGTGACAGTGGTTGTTTTCCTGTCTCTCAAATCTGGGATGTTAAATCTGCCACATTTCAAGGCATCATCCAAAGAAACCCGTCGAAACGTCCACCTAATTTCACTCATGCTAATGATGGATGCCAGTGAAACCACCACTGTAGACGCTAAATCTTCATCTGATTTGTATTTGTTCCCCAGCGGAGTTGTTGCAAACCTCGTCACAGGGATGGACTGGATTCTTGTTTTTCTCCAGAGAAGGACCGATTCAAGGACTCATGGAGTGACGAGTGGAGACAGAAAAGATGACAGAGATGGAACAGGCTGCTCTTTGAGTAACAGATAAATAAATGGCTTGCGTGATTTGAATCCTCCCATTTTCATCTCAGCCCCATCCATTGGACAGAGTTCTGATTATTGTAGCCCAGTTGTTTGCCAGAAGAAGTCATTGCAAAGATCAATCTGTGATAACGATGCAGCTCACAGCCCCAACAGAATGGACTTGAATAACTGTGGTGTTGGTGTGGAGAGATTCACACAACACAACCAGACCTTTAGTGACTGGAGACACGACTCCTCTCAGTCCATAAGAAATAAGAAGACATTCCCCGAGTATAATAATGATTAGAGTCGTATTAATAGCTAAAAATGGGTCAGTCCATACATTTGCTGATGGTGTCCCATGTCACCAGACCCACCACACAATCCTGTGACACTGCTGCTACTACAGAACCAGTTCTAGCATTACAAAGGTGTCTCACTGAGCATCCACTTAACCATCAATGTAGAGAAGGACAAATGTTTACAGACATTTCAGTTTGAATGCATTCAGCTACTCTGTAACCATGTTATGCCTCTTACTGAGTCAAGGGACTGTTCGTATTCATATGGTAGATGTAGAGCTCTAATGCATAAAGGGGTTTAAAAAGGAGCAAGGCATCATGGGATGTGGTACAGATGTAGTCAGATAGCTTCTAAATGACATCCATGGATAAAATCTGCTTTGTTTTTCAAAGATCTCCTTTTTACATGAGGAGGTCAAGGTAAGTCAGAAGTAGCTCATCTAACTGCATACTTAACAACAATAAATTGATTTTGTGGGAGGATAAAAAAGACAAGAAAAGACAGGTGATGGACCACAGAAATACAGATCAGAGAGTAGAAACAGCGACATGGCTCAAGTTCAAACGTAATGAAAAAGAAGCACAAAGAGTCAATTAGCCAAAACAACAGCTTTGGATGAATTAGTTCTCCCTCCTCTCTGTAGAAGAAGCCTGATGGAGAATTCAGGCCACAGGAAACGGATTTACACCAAAGACTTTTCACAGAATGAGAGCGAGACACTCACACTGCACACAAGAGTGCAGCACATTGACACCTTTATGGAATCAGAGCAGCATTCTCATCATTACAAGGGTCTTCTGTCCCAACGGCCCCATTCAGACATCATCATTATTGTTTCATTGGCAGCTGTTACGTCATGCTGTAATTGAATTGATGTCAACCTGGAAGTGTGTGAGATCTGTGAATTTTACCCTCAAAGGTGACTAAAAGCAGTGAGACGGACACAACTGGTTGGTGTCTGGACAAGAAAAGCACAAAATGTAACAAATGTATGTTCAAATGGGTAAATAAGTAGCAGCTATTGTACAAATGGATCTGCAAAAAAGGACAAGGCTAACTAGCTCCCCTCTTATTCAGGATAATGTAGGACTGAGTTTTTATTTTCTGCAGAGGTTACATTAAGTTCCATGATTGTGTCATTAAAGTATTGGTTTAGTTTTATGGAGCAGTGCTTTTGCAGAGATGTCTTGATTTAATGAGATAAGAGGCTTCCAAAGCTGGCTTTGTGTATGATGTAAATATCAGGTTGCTTCAAATGAGCTGTGACATGAAGGTTAAGTGTGCTAATGACGAAGCGGTGGTCAGGTATTTTTAGTTAAATCTAAAGCAATATTAAAGATAATGGCACTGAGACATCATTAACATCCAGTGGGCAGAGAGAGGAATCTCAACATCAGTCACTATTAATCATCCTTTGTCACTGTTATTAAAATAATAATGTGGTCTGCATGTTTATAATGTGAAAATGCTAATATGTTTTTTTTACTGCAATGCTTATGCAAGGTTTTATACTATCAAAAGGCTGCACTGATCCTTTAAGCACACATCCACAAGTAAAATAACGTGTAGGACTTGAGATGCCTTCATGTGGGAAGACTCCAGTCTTACTCATGTCACAGTATTATTACTATTATTTCTCTCTCAAAAGCCTCCTGCCAAGTGTTGAGAATTAGCATGTGTGCTAAAACACTCAAACAATGCGTCTTGTTCGTCCAATGTAATTGTGATGTCCATGTCAAATAAAATCTATCTATTTATGTGTATGGGTCACAGTGATGCTCTCTGAAATCCTCTCATCAAAATGTATCTGTGCACTATTTGACATAGCAACAGTGTTGTTGTACTTCAGCATGGAGAAAGCAGCAGCAAGACTGACAAAAGATAGAAAATCAGCATGTTATACAAGACATCGTGGCTGTGGAGCGGCTGTGGCTCAGGAGGTAGAGCGGAATGAAAGGTCGCTGGTTCGATCCCCAGCCCCTGCAAGTCTACAAGTCAAAGTATCCTTGAGCAAAGATACTGAACCCCAGTTTGCTCCCTGGGCGCCGTAATGTAGTGGCAGCCCACTGCTCCTCAGGGATGGGTCAAATGCAGAGAAAGAATTTCCCCCTGTGGCATTAATACAGTATCTCTCAAATGGCCAGCACCTATTTTAACACTGATGCAGTCCTTTCAGCGAATTGAAAAGAAGCTATGCACTGTTTATTTGGTTTTAGTTGAATGGTGTCACCACAAAGAGCATGATCATTTATCATTCTATGTATCTGGTGAGTCTAGGCTCTATATGGGTAACCCTCTGGGAGAAACACATGAAATTTACCAGGTTGGAATTAGAGTAGTTTCCTATTCTTCCCATTCTGCCCACATCACATGAATGCAGCACATAAACAAATCAGTATATTATAATCCTCTAATGATGTCTGATTAAATGATTTAGACCCCTGTTTCACAGCAGGTTACATCCACTGAAATAGAGGGACCTATAAGGAAAGTCAACATATTCAGGTCTTTATAGAGTGTTAGATATGCTGGAATAAATGTAAAGGCAATCAAAACTGATGAAGACTTGATGAAAAGGATTTTACTTTCACTGTAATTCAACCATGTGTGATTTTCTTTGTCTTTGCACATCATTTGTTATTCATGAAGCCTCTCAGAACAGAAGTGCTGCTCTGTGCATTTTAGGGAAGGTTTAATCAAATGTTCCTTAAATTCTGCTAGATTCACTCTATTAATCTACCAAAACAAAAACATCCTGCAATGTTACAATTTGCCAAATCCTCTAATTATGACAAGAACGTTCAATTGATGATCAGGAAATTTGAATTCTATCCAGTATAATTCAGTGGCTTTTACAGGATTTGAATTTATATGTGATCACTGACAGAAAATTGAAGAAAACAAATGAAAAACACAAGTTATTGTCACTCTACACTATCATAGAATTTAAGAACATTCATAAGAATAAGAACAAATCAGGTGGATATTCTTCTGGATAAACTGGTCCCAGTTCAGCAACACTCCTCCTGTGGGCTACGTTGTTCTGTATCTGCTTAAAAAATGTTTGGTTATCACACATCTGATACTCCCAGCAACTGAGAAGGTTTTTTATACAAGAAAAACATAATTTACATATAATATGTCTGTTTGTTTTGGGATAAATGTACATTGCCCCAAACTAGACAAGTGCATTTGGTGTAAAAAAAAAAAAAAAATCCCACCTCCTTTGAATGAATGAACATGCTTGAATACATTGTAAGAACTTTTTGTAGCATCACATTTAGCACCAAAATGACAACTCTCACTACTAATGTGCTGATATGATAGCCTATATCTGGTGTCTCAGTGTGTACCTTAGACTAACTGCAGCATGCTGACTTGTAGATTATTTGTGGGACAGCAGCCATGATGCTGATAACTTATTATGATAGTCATCATATGAAGTCAACTTTTCTGTACAGCTGGTCTCCCGAGTCTATCCTGATCTTGTTGCTGAGGTCTGGCCTCGGTTTCCCACGATCCTCCAGACTCATTAAATCACCCTTTATTGCTGGTGTTCAGCTGGAGGTGATAGTTGAAGGAGAATGGTGTTTTTTTATTGCTGCCAATCATCTAGGATGCTTTTCTCTCTTGCTGGTGTCAGCACAGTCAGTATGGCCAGAAACAAAAAGGGCTTCCTTTCATTTAGCAGGAGCTATTTGCTGCTGAATGGGGGGCATGTGGTTATTTTAATGTGTTTTATTGTCAGTTTAAAGCATGGAGATTTTTCTTCAGGTGGTAATGAAAGGAAAAAAAATTGATATTTTAACCTAATTTTGTCATGTTTTTATTGAAGGCATCATTACTCTCCTTAAAATCACTTCACTGATATAATGGACATACAGTCTATTCTTTACTTTGAAGCTAACTGGATTATAACCACCTAATTGAAGATGAAGGTTTTATTCTATTTCTAGATTTCTTTAAAGCATTTGACACAATTGAACACAAGTTTATGTTTCGTTCTCTAGAACTTTTCAGTTTTGGCAATAAATTTATTGATTTAATCAAATTGGTGTCCAGGGATACCAACAGTGCAGTCCTACTACCAGAGGTGTTTTACCTCCAAATGATGATCGTTTGTCTTTAGCAGCACATCTCTGGATAGTTTTAATCCTCCAGGCCAAATACCCAGTACCACTATCACCATCATAGTGATGCTCCTTGGAGGGTGAAAGGATAACAAAACAGAACAGACATATAGACAGAATATTTAAAAATGAAAAACATGCTCTTTTGCAATAGAGCATTTAACATGACAAACATTGCTATGAGCAACTCACATAGCCATTCTTGGAGAATGGATCACTGAGGTAAGGGAATAAGGTCACAGTTCCTCTGGCATTCATTTCTTTCACCTGTCTGGGTGGTGATGGACTGCAAGATTGAAAAAGAAAAGATTTATCAGTCATATTCCCTGGATTTAACTTGGATTTCAAATTAATTTCAAAGCTAGATTGAGAACAGAAGGGCAAACTAAAAACATTCAGCAAATTACCCAGTATTACCCAGTATGTTCACCATTTTCCTTCTGGTTTCATCCACTAAGGACTTGGTTCCATTGTAGTCTTTTTAACTAGTCTCAAGTTTGCATTTGTGCAAAACAAAATGGTCCTTCTGGAGGTGGCACTGATGCTGAGACTCAAACCAGCATCAGGAGGTACCAGTGGAGTCGTGGCTCTAATAGACTGGTACGGCCTGAAGGATGAGCTGATCCTCATCCTGGAGAGGCCAGTCCCCTGTGTGTATCTCTTTGACTACATAGACTCCACAGACTCCACAGACTCCACCCTGCAGGAGGGTGAGGCTAAAGTAAGTAGCTGATGCCAGGTGCATTTCCATGTTTAAATATGTCCAAGCTCACAGTGTCACTCAGTCTGCATGTCTGTTTCTGTCTCCCTCAGATCATCACAAAACAGCTGGTGGATGCCCTCAGGGAGATCCACTCCAAGGGTGTGTTTCACAATGATATTAAACCTGAAAATATCCTTTGTGAAATGGTGGTCCACGCATCAGGATCATCGATTTTGGATGTGGCACATTTCTGAAAAAGGGGTGGTACACCACACCACAAGGTAGGCTGTCTTTCTTTCAGTCCTGCTGTCTGAGCCAATGCAGCATCTTTGCTGTCTCTGTCTCTGCCTCCATCCCTCACCATTAACGTCGTCTCTGTGTGTCTGTGTGTGTTGTAGGAACTGAATTGTTCACCAGCCCTGAGTGGTTCCTGGGTCTCTGCCACAGGGCCGAACCGGCTACGCTGTGGCAGATCGGCGTAGTGTTGCACACAATGCTACATATGGATTTCCCCAGATATCACCCATAAAGATGTTTGTGTCAGGGACGACCTTTCCTTTGGTAAGTCATAAAGACAAACACACAGTAGAATCAAGCAGAAACACAGAGCTCATGTTTTTATTCAAATATTATTCCTGTTTGTCTGTCCAGACTGCAGAGACCTTCTCCTTAGCTGTCTCAACAAGGACCCATTACTATTATTATTATTACTATTACTATTATCATTATTATTACCATTATTATTAATATTATTGTTATTATTATTATTATTATTATTATTACTATTATCATTTTTTTTACTATTATTATTATTATTATTACTATTATCATTTTTTTTACTATTATTATTATTAATATTATTACTATTATCATTTTTTTTACTATTATTATTATTATTATTACTATTATCATTTTTTTTACTATTATTATTAATATTATTACTATTATTATTGCTGTGCCAGCCCAACCGGTCAAAGCAGAAGGCCGCCCACCTTGAGTCCAGATGTGCTCCAGGTTTCTGCCTTCTTAAAGGCAGTTTTTCCTCGCCACTGTCGCCCAGTACTTGCTCAGGGTGGAATGTTGGGTCTCTATAGAATAAAGAGTACGGTCTAGACCTGCTCTTCTTGGAAACTTTTGTTGTGATTTGGCGTTATATAAATAAATTGAATTGAATTAAATGACACTACTGTAGTCTGTAGTGCCTATGTATATATACCAACATATACCTACATTAGAATAGTAAATAAGTATACATTTATTGTAATCTTCCTCCTGCCTCATAATAATTGAACACAATGATCATTTATTTGTACTATTTTACATGTGATCATACAGGTGTTAATAATATTGTATCTGTAAATAGCAGTTAACCTCAGCAGGAGCTCCCTGGCTCTGATCATTCAGTCCTGGGCTGTGCACTGATGTACTGACCACATCTGGAACTACAGGTCATGTGATACATGGACCCAGAAAGACTATTATCAAATCACATGTCTTTCTGGAGTAAATACTGGAAAACTATGAAGAGGCTCTTAGAATCAGCCTCAAATAATGATGAAAAGCTTATTGATCTGAGACAGTATGGAAAATGACAAATGAAGGAGTGTCTTTCAGTGAACCTTAAGGTGTTCAGTATTTAATGAATGAGGTGAAGTCATTTGGTGTCCAATGAAACCTGAATTTTTACATTATTGGGATAAATAAGAACTTTATTTAAAATGACAGGAATTCATCATCTAATAATGATCTAATGTGAATAGTAGATAGAGGCTGTTAATTAGGTAAACCATACATTTAACAGATGAATAATGAAAGTTTAAAAGGTTTATTTGGCACATGTTAAAATGAAGGGTTGCAGACTAGTGAAGACTAAATACTGGAATGTACTACTACTAATACCACTACTACTAGTAATACTACTAGTAATATTATTATTATTGTTATTATTATTATTATTATTATTATTATATGCGTGACCAAAGTTTATAGTTCAGTCAATAAGATGATGATTCTGAAGAAAACTGAAAACAAGAATCAGAAAAAGAAATGTTCAAATATTCAAATGTACTCAGTGCAAGGGGGTGAAAGAGAATAAAACTTCATTTATATTATTTGAAACTATTATTTGATAGTTGGGACGTGAACCTGAACCAGACCTGTCTTTTATTTGAGAGATGGGATCCGGGCCCATGCACTGATAAAGTTTGGATCCAAACCTGGCCAGGAGTCACAGACCTGACTGGCACCGATTTAACAGCTGATTACTAAGAACATTAAATGTTCATTTACAAGTTGTCAAAACAAAACGTGGTCTCTTAATGTAGTGTCTCCTCTGCGCCTCGCAGTGACACAAAGTTGGTGAAATACATGCAGGTTTTCTGTAGTATTCCTCTTCCTGCTGATTGAGACAACATGGCTGATCCACTCCTTAAGTCCACTTGTTGTGGTGGATGATAAACACAACCTGTGCAGAATCAGGCTTGCAGTCCTGTTGCATCTCTTCCCTTACTGGATGTAAATTCCTTGTATGTTTACACATACTTGGCCAATAAAGCTGATTCTGATTCTGATATGCAATGATCAAATATGATATAAACCAAACAGCAGCTTTCCTTGAGGAGGATAAGCAACGAGACACATATGGTATAAAGGCTGACACTATTTATGCTGTTTTGTAGTTTGAAATCAAAGATTATGTTGTAAGGTCTGTTGTCAGGAGATGAAAAATGGTTATTGAGATTTTCAGAAACCAAAACTAAGATCATCTACTTTTACAAATTTTGAGAATTTATGGTATATAAGAAGCTTCCATTCTCAAAATTATTACAGATTAATTTTCTGTTACCCAGCATGTTGAGCCCGATTCTGGCAAGAGCTCTCACCTGGATGATCAATTGTTATTTCAATTAATGTTTGATCTTAATACACTGTGAACTTTGAACCCTGTGGTACGAAAAGGTCTGCAGTGTCTCATGTTGATGATACAGAGTGATACAAAGAGCTGTTTCTGCCAGATGGACATGATGTGTGTACAGCAGCAAGTCACATGAGATAAATAGATCAGAGCTTCAGGCATATCCGGGCCTGTTGATTCTCTTTGGTGAATACAGACCCAGTAAAAAAGTCCAGCTGGTTTACGACATGAACAGTCGGGGAGGGTTTTGTGTTACTTTGGGAATATCCTTGCAGATCTTCAACATATCCTGTTCTGTAATCATCCAGAAAATATATAACTTCTGCTGATCCTACTCAAAAACAAGTGATACATGTAAATGAGGTATATTGATCATCAATCAAAAAAATAAGTGTAAAACTTCCAGCTGAAAAGAGATAATTTACACATTATGCATTATAAACAGTCAAATCAGACCAGGTCAACATTGAGCCAAGAGGACAAACGTTGCATGATGGGAAGGCAATAAAAGGATTAATGCAAACAGCACATGTTAATTTTGTTAACAAAACTTTTGTGATTACAAAAACTCTTAAATTAAAACAGCAGACTAGAAAACAATCAAACTTATAATAATGATCTTCTAGGTTGTAGGCTGAAGCTGTGGCTTATTCTTATAAAACACAAACTAATGCAGGTGATAAACAGTAAATAAAAAGTATCATGATACAAAATGATTCCTAAATGTTTTTAAAACTTAAAAGTGTAACACACATTTTCAGTTCCTCCTTACAACAGTCTATCTTTAATACAAACTGAAATACAGAAGATTGTTCTTTGGATTCAGGTTGGTGGTCAGGATAAATTATTTTATATGTTGCTATCATGCATTTAAATTCTCAGTTTCTTCTCAGTCTCAGTTTGGGTGCTGCTCAACTGTCCTTTAGGTGGCAGCAAAACTCTGGTTTCTCTTTCACTCTGATTTTTCCTTTTTCTTTCTTCTACTGCTGCCATGATTTGAACAATGTACTCAGGCAACGGTGTTTAAACAGCAACAGTATGTTGAACAGAAATAATGATTAACATTCTCTGATAATTGATTGTAGCATGAGTACATAAAGGGGGGGTCGGTCTCAGCTGATCTGAGGACAGAAGCTTTTCACTCTGCATATTTGTAAGCAAGTAATAAAAGGCTAAAGGATTATTTTGTGCCATTTTACAGCAAAAACACTAGATAATTTACATTTAGCTGAATAATCACAGCAGATTTTTATGAATACAAAGTAAAAATGAATACAAGAAACTGAACAGGATCTAACTATAGGAATCTGAATCTGACGATAGGAATCATGGGAGAAAAGGGAGGGGGCATCACTATTACGTAATTCCCTGTTGTTCCTGTCCACCTGTTGCTAAGGATGGACGGCTGGCAACTTCAGCACCCGCAGCTCAATCTTGTGAATGAAGTGCATGTTGGCGTGAACTGCATGATTGCCAGCTCAGGTCCTGCAGAATGTGTCCAGTTGGTGTGGAGGAGAGTTTTCCACCTCCACAGTTTTGTGCAGAGAAGATAGAGGTCACTCCTGATCTGCCTCTTTGTGCTTTTCATGTTGGCTTTACAAAATAGTACTGGTTTATTTTTCAGCTTCGACAGCTCACGTATACTGCATCAGCCTCCTATTCAGTGAAACGCAACATGAAATAAGACTATTAAATGTAAAGTACGGCAGGCAGAGAGGACATATCACTGTAATGAGAACGATAATTCACCAAAAATGTCAGAACAGAGTCTCCGAGTGTGAAATACAGTATTTTAAAGTCAGATGAAGCTGCTGCAGAGATATTATAAAGATATTATAACGATATAAAGATATTATAAAGATATAAAGATATTATAAAGGTATTATTAAGATATAAAGATATTACAAAAGATATTATAAAGATATACTGTATGTTCACTCCTCCCACCTTGCGTTCATGTTTTTACCTGTCATTAATGTCTTCTCTCTCTCCCCTCCTCACTCAGTGCGGATTGGCTGGAGGCGCACCTGTTTACTATAAAGGCTGAGGAGGCGGAGCCGCACTTTCTCTCTCATCCTCCAGCAGGAAGACCGTTTTGTTCTCCTTTGACACTCTTGAGTTTAATTTAGTATTAAGTTATACTATATATAGATATAAAGATATTATAAAGATATAAAAATATTATAAAAATATAAATATATTATAAAGATTTATAAAGATATAAAAATATTATAAAAATATAAATAAATTATAAAGATATGATATCATAAAGATATAATGATATTATAAAGATATAAAGATATTATAAAGATATATGATATTATAAAGATATAAAGATATTATAAAGATATAATAAAGATATTATAAAGATATTATAAAGATAATATAAAGATATAAAGATATTATGAAGATATAAAGATATTATAAAGATATTATAAAGATATAAAAATATTATAAAGATATAAATATATTATAAAGATAAAGATATTATAAAGATATAAAGATGATATACAGATATTATAAAGATATAATGATATTATAACGATATAAAGATATAAAGATATAATGATATTATAAAGATATTGTAAATATATTATAAAGATATAAAGCTATTATAAAGATATTGTGAATATATTATAAAGATATAAAGATATTATAAAGATATAATGATATTATAAAGATATAAAGATATTATAAAGATACAAATATATTATAAAGATATAATCATATTATAAAGCTATAATGATATTATAAAGATATAAAGATATTATAAAGATATGATATTATAAAGATATTATAAAGATATAAATATATTATAAAGATATAAATATATTATAAAGATATAATGATATTATAAAGAAATAAAGATATTATAAAGATATAATGATATTATAAAGATATAATGATATTATAAAGATATAAAGATATTATAAAGATGTAATGATATTATAAAGATATTATAAAGATACAAAGATATTATAAAGATATAAATATATTATAAAGATATAATGATATTATAAAGATATTATAAAGATATTATAAAGATATAAAGATATTATAAAGATATAATGATATTATAAAGATATTATAAAGATATAAAAATATTATGAAGATATAAAGGTATTATAAAGATATAATAAAGATATAAATATATTATAAAGATGTAATGATATTATAAAGATATAAAGATATTATAAAGATATAATGATATTATAAAGATATTGTAAATATATTATTAAGATATAAAGATATTATAAAGATATAACGATATTATAAAGATATTATAAATATATTATAAAGATATAAAGATATAAAGATATTATAAAGACATCATGATATTATAAAGCTATAATGATATTATAAAGATATAAAGATATTATAAAGATATAAAGATATTATAAAGATATAAAGATATTGTAAAGATATAATGATATTATAAAGATATTCTAAATATATTATAAAGATATAAAGATATTGTAAAGATATAAAGATAATATAAAGATATAAAGTTATTATAAAGATATTATAAAAGTATAAAGATATTATAAAGATATTATTGTGACGGTCTCCTAGGCTACTAATTTGTTTTCTTCCTCCTTAATGCAGAAGGTTACCTGTGGGTGGAGTCGAGTAGTTGGTAGTAGCTGCAGGACTGTTTTGAAAACACCAACTGGGATATTTTCAAGCACCAGGACCTGGAGGAGTACACCTCAACTGTACTGTGCTACATCAACCACTGTGTTGACACTGTTACAGTGGACAGGAGCATCCGGGTGTATCCCAACCAGAAGCCCTGGATGTCAAAAGAGGTCAAAGTACTGTTGAAGGAGAGAAACAGCGCCTTCAGGTCTGGGGATGAGGCACAGTACAGGGCTGCCAGAGCCAACCTGAAGAGAGGCATCAGGGAGGCCAAGACAGCATACAAGAGGGAGATTGAGGACCACTTCAGCAGCAACAACATACGGCAGGTGTGGCAAGGGGTCCAACACATCACCAACCACAGGTCCAGCAACTTAACTTCAGCCGACGGGGATGCCTCACTGGCTGAGGAGCTAAACTACTTCTTTGCCCGTTTTGAGGTTGAGACACCGTTGGTGACTACGCTACATCCACCAGCCCCCAGGAGCCACGTCCTCACAGTGCAGGCACAGGAGGTAAGGTGTATTCTGCGGGCGGTGAACCCAAGAAAAGCTGCTGGACCAGACGGTGTAACTGGGAGGGTGCTAAGGGACTGTGCAGACCAACTGACTGGTGTCGTCACCAACATATTTAACCAGTCCCTATCCCAGTGCTTGATTCCACCCTGCCTGAAGTCCACCATAATCATTCTCCTACCGAAGAAGACCATCACCAGCAAACCCAATGACTACCGGCCAGTGGCACTTACACCCATCGTCATGAAGTGCACGATCATACCAAGCAGACTGGTTACCAAACTGTTGGACTTTGGGCTTTCACAACACATCTGCCACTGGATCAGAGACTTTCTGACAGACCGCTCCCAGAGGGTCAGAGTAGGGCCCCATCTCTCCTCAGCACTCAGCATCAGCACTGGCTCCCCACAGGGCTGTGTGTTGAGCCCCCTACTCTACACCCTCTATACCCACGACTGCACCCCCACCCACCCGAGCAATGCTATCATCAAGTTCGCAGATGATACAACTGTGGTGGGGCTCATCTCAGGAGGAGATGAGACTGCATACAGGGAGGAAGTGCAAAGACTGTCGGCATGGTGCATCACGAATAATCTGATCCTCAACACCGCCAAGACAAAAGAGCTGATAGTTGACTTCAGGAGGAACAAACCGGACTTGCAGCCTATCACCATCAATGGGGACAGAGGACCGAGTGGAGAGGTAAACGGACTTCAGGTTCTTGGGCACTCACATCGAGCAGGACCTATCTTGGACTACAAACATCACTGCACTGCTGAAAAAGGCACAACAGAGACTGTTTTTCCTGAGGATGCTCAGGAAGCACAACTTAACAGAGAAACTGTTAGTGTCCTTTTACCGCTGCTCCATTGAGTCAGTGCTGAGCTACGGCATCTCGCTGTGGTTTGCCAGCTGCACTGCAGCAGAAAGAAAGGCGCTCCAGAAGGTCATCAACACTGCCCAAAAACTCAGTGGCTGCCCTCTTCCATCTCTGGAGGACATTTACATAACATGCTGCCTCAGGAGAGCCCACAGCATCCTCAGAGACTCTTCCCACCCCTGTCACCACCTGCTTGAACTGTTGCCCCCAGGGAGGCGTTTTAGGGCCATCAAAGTAACAACAAATAGGCTGAAAAACAGCTTCTTTCCCAGAGCTGTCATCGCACTAAATGCTGCACAAAACTCCAAATTTGAACTTTCATAACACCAATATTGTGCATTGAGTATTCTAGTGCAAATCTGTAAATGTGTACATTTTATTATTTATTCGCTGTTTCACTTTTTAAATTACACTGAAATTTCGTTGTACTTGTACAATGACAGTAAAGAGATTGTGATTCTGATAGTTGGGAGCACCTGGGCCCGGTGCTCTGCCACTATTTAAACCCTGCCTTCAGGCCTTGAAGCCCTCTGCCACTTTGTTTGCTTGCTGCCGGGTTCGGCGCTGTTCCTTTTGTTTGTTGTTGCACTATTGCTGATGTATTGTTCAATAAATTTATTATTATTCGCCTTTAATCTGCGTCTCTCACTCTTTTGCCACGGCCTTAGAGCCAGGTCGTGACTAAATTGGGGCTCGTCCGTTCATTTTTTGTTTTTGGTGCGTTTTGTGCCAAATTGTTTGTAAATTTGATAATTTGATAATAAATTTAATCGGTTTTGCTTCCGTATCTTGAGTTGTTTGCTATGCTTTGTTTCCCATTGTGTGTACGCTTTCGTTTGGCGCGCTTTTTTCCCAAGATTTGTGAATGAAGGCGACGTCACTGGTTTGGGGGTTTCCCTGGGATTCCCTGTCCTGCGTAATTCCGTTAGTGTGTCTTATCCCGGGAAATTAAGTAATTTATGGTTATTCTCGGCAACATAACTGTTGTTTATTCCTCTGTGTGGTGAAAATAAAGGTGAGGTAAGTGTTGTCTATCTGGTGTACTTTTAAAGTGTCCCCGTTAGGCTCAGTGACGTCACTCCTTTGGGTTTGTCTGGTTTATTGTTTTAATAGTGTTGTGGAGACCGTGGTTAGAGCAGATTCGGGAGCACATCCGTGGTTCAGGAGGAGTCGCCAATTGCTGGTTGCTTTTCCTCACCATCGGGCTTCAGTGCATAACTACCCACAGCCATTAACTGCATGAAGACTATAAGTTTAGGTAGGTAGATCTTGGTTAGGCAGTCAGTTGGATGGACACACTTTATTCTGTTCTTCTGTGGTTTGTACACCAAGTTAGCATCACTGTGCATTACATTGGTTTCACACGCACTTAATTAATTATTAACTTATTATTAATTATGGCGAGTGTGGAAGATTTCTTTTCCTCTCCTTCTGAAGAGTTTTTAGATCGCTGTACCAAAGACCAGCTGCTAAAAGTTGCAGAGTACTACGACAATGATGTTGGTGATAAACGTCTCGAGTCTATCTAAACATCAAATTTATTTGAAAAGAACCTTTTGTTAGAAAACGCAGCATCAGATTCCCCTGACACCGCGTTACTTCCGCCCGTGACGTCAGGTTTAACTTTGGATCAGCAAAAAGAGTTTCTCATGTTACAGCTCGAACATGATCCATTTAAATTAAAAGCTGAATTGGAGAAAGAATTGGCTGTGGAGTGAATGCGTCAACAGACAGAACAGTAAAACTTGAGGTGGAGCAGTCTCTTTGCAGCTGATTAAAGAGGGCAAGTTGTCAGCTGTTGGGTTGAGTAAGACGTCCTCTTTTTCCTCAGAGCCGTCTGATGATTTTGGACTGTGGGAGGAAATCAGAGGATATGAAGGGAACCCACACAGACACAGGGAGAACATTCACACTCAGAAAGGCCCCAGGTCTGGATTCAAACCCAGAACCTTCAGTTGTGAGGACACAGTGCTAACTAATGCACCACTGTTCCTTTATTAAATGTGAACTAAGATTAAGTCCACAAATAGTATGCAGATTTATTATGTCTGTAGAAAAAGATGTAAAAAAACTGGTGTATTTTCCTATTGTACTGTATATAATTAGTTTTTTTTTAAATTAACCAGTTTTCTGAATAGACATGTCTGTCAGTATACTTGATTTACAGAGAAACAGAATACAAGTAATTACTGTATAGATGTGTTAGAATATAATCACTGAACAGGTGGTTTAATAACAATGCTTTAATAAAAAATCCCTCCCTCTGGTAAAGTAGTCCTTCACTGCAGCTCTACTGTCAGAGGCTGAATGTTTACATGTCTCCGCTCATCAGTGAACGAGCCACACGGAAAGTCTGCAGGAATTACAAAGAGCTGGAATGAGGAACAATTGTGTCCAATCAGCGGTGAGATGATGGATGTACCCAGACAACAGCTGACCTCCGTCTTACCATCAGCCGCAAGACAACCTGTAAAGATGAATCGGTGCGTCAATCATTTGTTTGACTGTAATGTGAAGTTGATGCTACGTAGCAAGCTAAAGGCTAAAGCTAACAAAGGCTAACATTACGTTCATTATGTACGTTCAGTGTTTAAAAGAGTTAAAACATGTTAGGTAATTACCTTTCTTCTCCAACGTAATTGCAGTCACGACGAGACGCACGAATACGTCGAAACGAGACGTCAACGTAGGGTTGCTAGGTGCAGAACTTGCTATATGACGTCAGCCGGATGTTGGGAAACACCAGCTGGATCATAGATGACACTAAAACGTCACAAAAAGATGTTCTGGCCGGTGGATATAAAGTTACTTCAATTTCCATTCAGTGACAAATTCAAAATCAAGTGGAATCTTCACTATGGCTTCAATGACTACACCTGAGGAAACAACCAATACCAGGACATCCAAGATCCGTCCTCCAAAGTCTGCTACTATCACCAAGGTACGATCTTTTCCAAGCTAACACCACATCTTAAAAGTTTAATAGTTTTTGTTAACAAGTATTGTAATTTAATGATAGAGTTTGGTCTGATTTCTGTATTTTCTTGGAAGATAGCATGTAGTTCAACATCCACTTCCTTTTTCTTCACATGGTGGTCTCCTTCATTTCCAGAAGGACTTTCATGTTTTCCTTGCGAATATGAGCAAATGCTTGTGGTGTTAAAATAATATAAATCATTTGTTTACATTTTTTTTTTGTTATTTTTGAAGACCAAATTTTATTTTTCCCACTGACACTTAAAGATGAGTTAAAAGCAAGTTGGGAAAGCAAGCTTTTTTTTTTTTTACTTTTCCTACTTTAAACCCACTTGCTGCACATTTGACACTTCCAGCTCTCTCTGCCTTACCCCAGTGTATTTGTGTTGTTTGTGTTTTATAGAACCCTTTCACTCGTGTATTTTGTTTGTCTGCATGTGTTTGTCTGCATGTTATATGCATGTGCAAGACAAAGTCTTTCTTTCTCAGTGCAATCAGTTTCAACTCAATTTTTTGGGTTTCTGTTTATTTTTTAAATTCTTAAATAAAGTTGTTTTTAATTCTATCAAAGCAATCCCGATGGTAACAGTTGTTTGTTTCATTAAACTGATTTATTTTTTTGTTTTTCTACTTGAATTAGATTTTCTATGTGCCTCTGGAGAAGCGTAGATACAAGGGAAGAGACCACGTGAAAGTCTGTATGGGCATCATGAAGAGGACCGGTGCCCAACTGGAACTCTCTGTGGCCAAAGACCAGTCTCTCGCCATCGTGGTCACTGGAAACGTGGATGCTGTGATGAAGGCCCATAAGGAGATATTCTCCCTACTGCAGCTTCAGGTTAAAGAGCCGTCTTTTTCAGTGATAAGTGTATCAGCATTAACAGCTGAAAACAAAAGTGCCAACTGTATATTTCATCCCTTTTCAGGATTCAGAGACTCTTGAGATCCCCAAGGAGCGCCATCGATTTATCATTGGCAAAAATGGGAAGAAGCTTCAAGAGTTAGCGCTGAAGACGGCCACCACAATCCAGATTCCTGGACCTGAAGACCCCAGCAACCAGATCAAAATCTCTGGTATCAAGGAGGGCATTGAGAAGGCAAAGCATGAGATCCTGTTGATCTCTGCTGAGCAGGTAACGTGACTCATGAGACAACCAGCTTACTTCTGAGGTACATCCCAGATACCACAGCTGTAGGATGAATTTCAATGTTTTCCTCTGACCTTCTTACCCTTAGGACAAACATGCTGTGTGGAGGGTGAATGTTGACAAGGTTTACCACCCATTTATCACCGGTGCCCACAACAAGGTGGTAGGAGAAATAATGCAGGAGACTGGTGCCTGCATTCATGTCCCTCCTCCACCCGTGAACAAGACAGAGATTGTCGTCTCTGGGACCAGGCAGCAGGTGGCCCTCGCTATGGCAAAGATCCAAGAGATTTTTGAAGACAAGGTACGCTAAAATCAAAGTTATTAGTTAGTGTTAGTGCTGATATAGATGATGTAGTCATGACTGAGGTTTGAACAAAATTCAATGTTGCTGATCTTTCCTTTGTATTGCAGAAGAAGAATACCACCACCATTGCAGTGGAGATTAAGAAATCACAACACAAGTTTGTGATTGGCTCCAAGGGAAAGACCCTACAGGAGATCCTGGCCAAAACCGGTGTCTCCGTTGAGGTCCCACCTTTTGACAGCGGCTCAGAAACTGTCATCCTCCGAGGGGAGCCAGGCCATCTGGTTCAGGCCCTGACTGCAGTTTATGTTAAGGTGTGGTACATTTATCAAATGATCTTTGACATTTGACTTGCTACAAAACCTTTTTCTTCAGCTTATCTGGCTTTGATTTGACTTTTTTTTCTTTTGTGTTTTAGATTCAGGAGTGTCTGCCTGCTGCGAACAGCAAGTCTGAGAAGAGTGTCATCATGGGACATAAGGCCAATCAGAAGGAGCTGGTAAGCATATAAATCTCTTTAATGTTATATTTAAATTTAAATTTATATTTAGTTGTGTACTGTGTACTAAGGTCAGGCATTTCTGCTGAACTCTTTCTGGTGGTATTTTGAAGTGTCTGCTGTGTTTAGGATTCACATACACTGATGACAGTTATCTTTGAGGTTACTTTTAAGGCCACCGTCATGATAACTTTGAATGAGGAGAGAACTTAATTATAAACTTTGCTAATGGTAGTTAATATCTACTCTACAGGCGCTCAGGAAGTTGACCATCACTGTGGATCCAAAGTATCACCCAAGAATCATCGGGCGCAAGGGTGAAACAATCAAAGCCATCTGCAGTGAGCATGGTGTCAACATCCGGTTCCCAGAAAGGAAGGCTGAAAATCAGGTATGGCATTCCTGCAGAACTTGTTTCCTTGTTTTCCTTTAATTACATATCAAAATGGATATAGTAAAAAATTAGACCCTCATCAGCACAGCAGGTGGTGACAATGTCCCTTTTCATACATGACATTATAATGAGAACACAGTGAAAGAGTTACCAACAACTGTAGTCGTCATTATCATACAGATTATTATGGGAGAGTAAGAAATTGTTTAGTTTTTTTGTCCTTAAATTCCAAATTTTTTCTTTGTCTTGAATTTTTTTCTCCACAGGATCAGATCACCATAACAGGTGATGAGACCAAAGCCGCCGCGGCACGAGATGCTATCCAGGCCATCGTGGATGAACTTGAAGATACGATCTCCAAGGACATCACCCTGGACAGCCGGGTTCATGCCCGTATTATTGGAGCCCGCGGCATTGGAATCATCAGCATCCAGAATGAGTTTAAGGTGAGTCTGCAGAGAGGAAGGAGATCTTCCTGTCAGTGCAGCAAAACTACATAACAATTCACTTGCATTGTGTTTTGGAGCTTTCATTGTGTCTCCACTTACACCTTGTTAGCCCATTGTTATCTGACTACATAAATAATGTTTAGTTTTGGTTATACGATTTGTTAGTATCCAGTCCTTCATGTGGCTTGTTTTTATTTGTGTTTTTAGGTTGATATCAGGTTTCCCCGGCGAGGAGCTGCAGACCCGGACCTTGTGACGGTCACAGGTCGCTCCAAGCTGGTGAATGAAGCCATCGACCACCTCCTTAACCTGGAGGACAAATACGTAAGTTGCTCCCCATGACAACTGTTCATATTTGCTGGAGGTATTACAACATTTGTTCTGTAATGTTTACAGTTTGCTCATTAGATCTGATATACTGTATGTTCACTTCTGGCAGATGGAGGATGTTGAGCTGAAGAAATACCTGAAGCCCTTCATGTATAGCGCTGCTGCCAGGCATGAACAGTGTGGCTCTTCCAATGGCGTTGCGGTGAGGGAGGCTCAGAGGACCACTGCCAATCAGAAGGTGAGGATTTCCAACAAGCCTGACACTGTTTGAAATTAGAACAGGTCACACCTTATTTTGTTAATCACCATTTTTTTCTACTTATAGGCCCCTGATATGAGTTGCACTGAGGAATTCCCCAGCCTTGGAGCCTCAGCAGCAACCAACACCTCTCCCCTGGGACCCAAGCACTGAGCTCCCTCTTGAGCTGGACTGACTGCTGACCTCTTCAGCTCTGAGAACGTCATCCTTCTCCTCCAGCAGATTCAGGACTCTTAAAGTGCCTTCACAGCCTGAATTTGTTATCTTTTATATTTATCTATTATATTTTCTTAATAAAAAAGTGAAAAAAAGTGAAAAACAACCTGACATTTCATTGTGGTTTGAACTTTTATACCAAATTAAATGGTGGCCCTTATCTTAGTTAGTGTCTTCCAGTTGCTATGCAGATTGTTCTGCTCAGTAGCAACGGCCATATTTCATCAGTCTTACAACTAGAAAGATACGAACCAGGAAGAGAAGAAACATCGGTACATTTTTAACGGACAGCTGGATGTTTATTGTTCCTATGAAAACTCTTGGAACACCCCAACCCTCAGCTATTGTGATACCATTAAGAACTTGACAATTCTCCACAACAGTCATTGAGTGAGTTACATTATGGTCAAATAAAAAGTTTGCTTTTGTTGTAGGTCTAATAGTCACTAGAAAATGAAGCATTAACATGATTCCATTGACAAAAAAAAATATATGTTTTTCTCAAAACACAATACTTTTATAAAAGTTCAAAGTGTTGAGTTTGTTTAATTTTGGTACATTCGACATGTGTGTACATGTTTAACATTTGTTTGTGGATATACTGAATTCATATAGCAGGATGAGAATCCTTTAATAATTCAATGAAAGATTGAAATGTTAAGAAGAAAAAGACAATGATTTTGTGGATTTTCATGTCTAAAAGTGCAGAAACAAAAACTTTGAAATGCTTTTCTGGATTTAAATCTCTTTAAATAAGAACTTTTCCAATTGACAAAGTTAAATCCTACATTGCAGATGGAATGAATCAGGATCAGGGACAGGGGAGAAGGTATAGGCATGCATTGTGTAAAGTTAGTCATTCATCCGTACCTACAAACTTCCGGTAAAGACACTAAAAATAAAAGCATCAAAATATATATATATATATATAAGTGTATTTTATTGATTTCATGAGTTAAATAAGAAACAAAACAACGTTGAAGTGTTTTTAGTGTCTCACCTCATTTTTGAACTTGTGTAAAATGCCTGAAACCTGTGACTATTTACATTTGTGAGTGGAAGATTCAGGATTTAAAGTAATATTTTTGAAAGTGAAAATTGAAATACTCTAAGACAGAGAGGCTATCTATCAGTAGCTGTCCCGAGGTTCTGGAGTGATAGAAGCAGAAGAGGTGACATTTGGAAGAGCCTAAGTTTTATTGCACACAGGACTCATATATTAAAATAGCCGCCTAGATGGCAGCTGGTCATCAGGAGGCCCGTCTCCATCTGTAGCATTGGTGCCACTCAAGACCAAACCAATATTTTGGGTCATTTTCCTCTGATTTCTACGGTCAGATTTATCTGATCATTATCTGATAAAAACAGGTTGAATGATCAGAAGGTGTAGGATCAAATCCCAGCTGTCATGACGAGGTCTCTTTAAAAGATTTTCCTCAGTATTGAGTCTGATAGTCAGCTCACCTGTTCATGGCAGTAAAATTATTCCTCTATGATTATATGTATTCATTAAATGAATGGAGGTTTTAGCTAGAAGTTGAGCTGCTAATAAGATTGCGTTTGTGTAAATTTATCCAGGTGGGGCTTGACATGGAACACTTTCCAGATTTCAAGAACGATGTAGACTTTACTGAATGGTGACCAGCAGTCACTTCAGTCAGTTCTGTCTGCCTGCTTCAGTGAGACACATCCCTTTTTTTTCATGGTTCATCATTTATCCTTTTGTCCCTAAATCTATTTACACCATTGTTTACAATCTATTTACACCAAGGTAGCAATGAAAAACAATCACATTAGCACCTAAGAGGTTTGTTCTGTCCTCTCCCAGGTGTTTGAGTATCACTACTATTTTTGCATTGTGGTGACGGTGCCGGAGGAAATTATGCTGAAGGCTTGTGGTCAGATCAGTTCTGACCAGTTCACTATCGGCCCTGCAGCCGCGACAGCAATGACCTGGACCAGTGATGAAGCAGAGCCGGACCAGTCTGGCAGCATGGAGACCAAAGCCTAGAGAACGGAACAACTGACCTCCAACCACATATCAAGAGTTGGAATCAGCTTTGAAACTATTACCTGATGGTCCATTAATGGTCTATTATTTGATGTACACTGTATGAAATTTGCAGACCAAATATTTATATTTTATACAAAAAAACTTGCATTAACCTCTACTTATCTTTATATATTTATATAATTTGTGTAACACTTTGTATCATGCAACTTTTTTGATGTCAACTATTGCATAACGTACACACCAGCTGGCTTTTCGCCGTCACAATCAGAGAAAGTGAACATATATTTGAAAATGCATTTTTACTAGTTATGAGTTGACAGTATTCCACATACTTTGCTTGTGTGACATGACTCTCAGTGCAGTGTCAGACTGTGCTGCCATGCTCTTAATTAAAACATCTCTGTGTACTGTTTGTATATTACTTCTGTGCCATGTTGAATCACATAAATTCACAAAAAAACTATTTTATTTAATAGTTTTATTATCAGTTCTATATTAAAAATGCATTGACATGACTGGTGTTGAGGGGCATAAGTGTTTTATGAGAGCAATAGTTGGTATTCTTCATAATTGTGAGTGAAATCTCTTGACCGGATGGAGCCTGGGCCCCATGTATCAAGACTGAGTCTTTGGCAGCAGACTAGGACCCTTTGCTGTGAGTCCCGCCCTCTCTCGTTGCCACATTTCAACGTTTTTTCCTTGAGATTCTAAGTATTGTGTACTCTTGGATTAGACTCTGAGAACAGAGCATTGTGCACACAAAGCATGCTGAGCCTTAAAATGACTAGAGTGGAAAAACAGCAGATTCTGATCAGTAGGAAACTGACCAGAATCAGAAAAGACACACTTTACAGGAAAGGCATTTACAGGACAATGTTACACAGGCTGAATGTCCTTTATTGAATGTTAAAATGCCATGTTATCAACTTCAGAGGCTCTAGCCCCAAGTCATTGATCACACATTTACTTTAGTCAATCTGATTATATCTGACGATATAATTAGTCCTCCACATCGGGAGACAAGCAGCAGCAAAGGTAATTCTTGACTCTAGAGATCCTCTTCAGCAATTTTCTGAAGCCACCAGACGAGGCTGAGACATCAAGAGTGAAGTCTGTTGATCTGGCAGTTAAATCTTCATCATTGAAGCATTGATGTAGTCCTCCACCAGATAAGCAGACTTCTGAATTGTCTTTATCTGAGACGGGAGGTACTTCTCCATCAGAACGACAGATATCTGGATGGTTTTCATCTGGGACAGTAGGTATTTTTCTGTCAGAATTCTTGACGCCACGAAAGAATCTGTGAATCCTATGCAGCAATTTTCTGAGGCCACCAGACGAGGCTGAGACATCAGGAGTGAAGTCTGTAGGTTTAGCACCTTCAGAAGACCTGGCAGTTAAATCTTCCTCATTGAAGCATTGACGTAGTCCTCCACCAGATAAGCTGACTTCTGAATTGTCTTTATCTGAGACGGGAGGTACTTCTCCATCAGAAGGACAGATATCTGGATAGTTTTCATCTGGGACAGTAGGTATTTTTCTGTCAGAATTCTTGACGCCACGAAAGAATCTGTGAATCCTATGCAGCAATTTTCTGAGGCCACTAGACGAGACATCAGGAGTGAAGTCTGTTGGTTTGGCTCCTTCAGAAGACCTGGCTCCACCAGATAAGCCGACTTCTGAATTGTCTTGATCTGAGATGGGAGATATTTCTCCATCAGAAGGACAGGCTGAGACATCAGGAGTGAAGTCTGTTGGTTTAACTCCTTCAGAAGACCTGGCTCCACCAGATAAGCCGACTTCTGAATTGTCTTGATCTGAGATGGGAGATATTTCTCCATCAGAAGGACAGGCTGAGACATCAGGAGTGAAGTCTGTTGGTTTAACTCCTTCAGAAGAGGTGACAGGAACTCCATCAGGTGACCCTATGGTGAGACCACCATCACAGAAGAGAGAGAACTTAAGTTTACCAAAATACCTGGTGGCTGGAGGATCATCATTAGCAGCAGAGGTTATGGCTCTGACATTAAACCTACCAGAGGACTTTTGGTCCAGTGGGCAACCTGAGCAGCTCTTCACTGTGTCTGCTGAAAACACTGGGCACTCATTCATGATAGCTTGGGAGGCTTCCAGACTGGAATAAGTATGACAATCAGTTAGTCAATCAATCAATCAATTGATCGATAAAACTATTAATCCATTCAACAATATGTGATGTCCACTAGCAGACACACAGTCACTTACTAATCCCTGGTCTCAACGCGATTGATCAGGTGTTCCATTGTGATGAATGGATGCTGCAGAGCTTGACAGGGAGAGATTCTCTCATTCACGTCGAGATGCAGCATCTGTTTCAGTAGATCTGCAAAAGCAACCCTGTCCTCATAATCTTTATCGGCCAACGGGTCCTCAGGTTCAGCATCACTTTCTGTTGAACTCACCTGGAAACAGATTCAGATAAATTAATCCAATCCCTTCCTATCAGAGACAGGTAATTATTATCAAGTGCTGTTTCAAACGGATACAACAGAAAGTGAACTTAAGAAAGTGAAGTTACTTGATCTTGGCTGTGATCACTTTCGCTTACCTCACTTTCATTTTCCTCACTTTCGCTTACCTCACTTTTGCTTTCCTCACTTTCGCTTACCTCACTTTCATTTTCCTCACTTTCGCTTGCCTCACTTTCATTTTCCTCACTTTCATTTTCCTCAATTTCATATTCCTCACTTTTGCTTTCCTCACTTTTGCTTTCCTCACTTTCCTTACATAGGCCAAGTTCCCTTTCAATATGTAAATTAACACAACAGACAGAATGACCCAGGTAGAGGAAGGCCAGGATGCAGCCAACATTCAACATATCGGTTTGATAATTGATGGGTTCCTTGACGACCTCATCGTTGACCACATCAACCTTGGCTAGACCAAAGTCTATCAATTTGATCCTGTGGGGCTGTTCCTTCATATTGACAAACATGACATTTCCCACATGGAGGTCATTGTGCAGGATATTAAGAGCCTTGAGTTCTTCCAAAGCCAGGAACAGCTGCAGGAACAAACAAGATGGCATTCAGTTTTCCATTTGTTTTTCATTTTGCTGATGTTTATTGATTAATTTTTAATTAGGGTTAGAGTTAGAGTCTTCATTGATGAGCAGCAGGTACAGTACATAGAACAATAAATTGGTTCCATATTAAAATTATACAAACCTGCTTTGCAATAGGCCTAATAGAACGCAGAGTCATTTTCCCATGTTCCTCTATCTCATCTATGAGGCTCTTGTCCAGCATCTCAAATACGAGACAGGTCCGTCCATGGTACTCACACCAATCAGGTAAATTGATAAAATAATTGCTGTCTGGATTCCTGGCACTTATTTCTTCAAATATGGCCAACTGGGGAGGAAAGAGAGACACATTACATAGTACAAACTGTGGTTAAGTATACAGAATCAAATAAAACTGTACTGTGTGTCATAAGAATCAGATGGAGTCAAAAAATGTACCTCTGACCCTGTGCAGTCGTCATCTTTCCAATATATTTTGGGGATCTTCACTGCCACTTCCTCTTTTGTTGTCCTGTTTTGGCACCTGACCACATGACTAAAGACACCTTCACCAATCTTCTCCAGGACAGTGTAGCTAGAAGAGCTGCCGTGCAATATAATTCTACCTTCCTGGTCCCAATGTGTTGTAGTTATAACTGTGAGGAAAGACGGTGAACATGGAGATGAAAAACGTGAAGTCTGTGTATTCAGTCTGTCAGGCTCATTCAATCAGCACAAGATGAACTAAAACACAGCTGAAACATGAATAATGTCCTTGTATCTCAGTCTTAACGTGTCATTTTAAGACCACAGGAACAAGAATGTATTAAATACGGATGATCTTCTGACCTTTTCCATTCATTTAGATCAGTGGATTGAAAAAGATATTTACAATGGTTGCAATAAAACGACCAACACTGAGTAACACTTTGAGTAACTTGTATATTTTAAACAATATTTCCAATATTTTCCAAAATATCATTATTGGCAGCAGAGGGTAGCCTATAGCTCTGACAGACAGTATGTAGTGAGAACAGGCCTATAGCTTGTTTAATCAAAACAAGCACCCATAGGATCTCCCATTTTTCCATGGTGAGATAAATGATCTCACTGTAATAAATATATCAAGAGACCTGCCTATGAACCCAACATCTGCTTGCAAACTCTGCATAACTTAGGTCAAAAGACACTTTCTAAGCCTGTATGTCTCCAGCCTTATCTGTTTAACGGGGGTGTTTCACTTCTCCTCCCTTGAGAAGAGAAGAGGCCAAAGACTTATTGACATTCCAGTGCTTACATGTTTGCTTTGTCTGTTCTAAGGATATGTTTGACAACTAAACTATATGTAATCATTTTACTGCTGTATAATTACGCTATTGATATTCTTGAAAAGATTCCCATCACTTACATGTTTTTTTTCTGATGTGTATAGTGTCAATATTATCTGTTGTAATGCTATCACAACTTAAGGTCAGGGCCTTATGTAGACTGTCTTTTCTACCACGGTACCACACTGCCCTCTACAGGTTCAGGACTCCTATTGACTGTGTCTGTCTATGTTGTTCAATTTAAAGTTAGAAAGGTTATCATTCTGGGTACTAACTTCACTTTAATCAAGTAGATGTTATTTATAAGTATTAGCTATAGTGGTCCAATGTATTAATAGCTCAGATTATTTATTTTTGTGTACCACCATTGTAAGATATGGTTAAACTCTTGATTATATAAGTAAAATGTCAAATTAACTAATTCCCACTAAATAAAGTCCTTATCTCTCAGGAAAATGAAAGGAGGACCAAAGGTGAAGAGACTGTCTCCACCTCTACATTCCAACATCCCCAGAGGTTATAAACTGGGTTGAATTCCTTTGTCTTGGTTTTTCGTGCTTTCCTCTCTATCTAGCCACGACTCTGCAGCTCTTCCGCCCTCCCCCCTCACTGAGGCCCTCTCCTATCCCAGGCCTCGTGTTTTTCTCTGTTTCTATTTTGTTTATTTTTTATCCTGTTTTAATCCGGCTCTTGCACCTAATTTACCTCATCTTTAAAACACTATTTTTATAGTTCATTTTTTAACAAGTTAACTGAGAAACTAAGGTCAATGTGGATGAGAACTTTTGATTTTTAGACATTGACATTGTCCTAATTAAACGAGGTAAATACTGTATATGTTGCTATACATAAAACATACCAGGAAACTCTTGGAGAGGTGTCCAATTTGCTGATTTGTCCTCTAAGTATTCTGACAACGCTGGGCACCTCTTCAGCTGAGCTTTGGACCTTTTCAGACTGGAATAAGTATGACAATCATTTAATGAATGAATGAATGAATGAATGAATCAATCAATCAATCAATCAATCAATCAATCAATCAATCAATCAATCAATCAATCAATCAATCAATCAATCAATAAAGCACTTAGTCCATCCAACAATATAGGATGTCCACTAGCAGACACACAGTCACTTACTGGTAATCTGCAGGCTCAAAGTGATTGATCAGGTGGTCCATTGTGATGAATGGATGCTTCAGAGCTTGACGGGCAGAGATTCTCTGATTTGCGTCGACATGCAGCAGCTGTTTCAGTAGGTCCACAAAAGCCATCGTTTCCTCATGTTCATGATAGGTTTTCCTATTTTCACATGGATACATCTGGATTTGGAAACAGATTCAGTTCTGTTAGCCCAGTCCCTTCCTGCTGTTCCAATCTTAACTGATACAACAGAAAGTGCTTACCTCAAAAAGGTCTTCCAGACAGCTGATCTGGTCAGTGGAGTTATTCTGCTGTCCTGGATTCTAAAGAGACAAATGTGTATATATGTATATGTATGAGAGCCATTTTAAAAGAGTTTAAATAAAGCAATCAATTCAAACAAAGTAGAACATGGTTACTCAACCCTTAGCCTCCATGTAGGACCATCAGCACCTTCATCTTCCATGAAATAACGCTGGGTATATTTGCCAGAGCGGAGCAGGTGGTCCTCCGGCTGACCCAGCAGCTCAACAATACGCTCTACCTGCAGATAAAAGAGTCACGTCATTTGACATTCGGCAGAAAGTCCCAACTTGGCTGTGTGCATTAATCTGAAGTAGTTGACCTACCATCTGTTCCTCAGAGGAAGCAGAGAAGAGGTTGTGACCCAGGTAGAAGGCGGCCAGGGTGCAGCCGACTCCCCACACATCAATGGCCTCAGTGAAGGGCAGGCCAAGAAAAATCTCTGGAGCCCTGAGGAGGGAAGACAAGAACCAAAGATGAGAAATGGGTGGCAAGCTATGAAGATCAAGACAACAACATGGATGTTTAGAATGATATAAGCTGTCTTAGACTCGTGGACGAGTGTGGCTGGATAAAAATACCTGTACTCAAGTGTCTGAAGTTCCATTCCAGGCTGGGCATCTGAAGCTTTAATGGCCATGCCAAAGTCTATTAATTTTACGGAGAAGTGCTGCTCCTTCAAATTGACAAACAAAATATTTCCTGGATGGATGTCAGCATGCAGGATATTAACAGCCTTGAGTTCATCCAAAGCCAGGAGCAGCTGCAGGAACAAACAAGATGGGACAAGTTGGGGATTCAGTTCTAGGGTTCAGGTCAGGGTTTTCATTGATCAGCAGCAGATACAGTATATAGAACAATACATTGGTTCAAAGGAGAAGGGCACAGAATAGAATGCAAACCTCCACCAAGGCAGCTTAGTGCTGTTTATATGAAAATTGGTCTGGCATTAAGGTAAACTGTAGTTGCGGTTTGGCTGTTCAGTTACACAACAACAGCATTTTGGCAGACTGAAAATACAAACTTTTGAAAACAGGTTCAAGAGTG
The DNA here is from genome assembly GCA_037577475.1 of Chaunax sp. Z400. Classification (NCBI taxonomy): domain Eukaryota; kingdom Metazoa; phylum Chordata; class Actinopteri; order Lophiiformes; family Chaunacidae; genus Chaunax; species Chaunax sp. Z400. Next base: position 25,704,955 of record CM075198.1, on the reverse strand, counting down.
TAATCTTTTGAAAATGTCACTGTGTAAAGTGCATTAACACAATTCCAACTGTGATGACATGGCAACACTATGCATGGATATTACATTTCCAGCCTAATAGCCATGCTGACATTCTAGGGTGTTGGTTTGAAAGGTTACACACACAACTACTAGTCTGGCTTGCATAGAACACATTTTCAGCCATTTTTGCAGATTTGTGTACATGATGACTGTTTTCACACCACTGTCATATAAACATGGAACTTTTTGAAATGCGAAGCATAACAAAACTGTTGCATTGCAAATGGTGCCTAAGTTTCTCCATAATCACATGTCACAAAGACTTCATAGATGGAAATGATAAAAAAAACCCTCTTGCAATAAAAGTGAAAAAAAATCCAGATCCAGATCCACTCCAAATCTTAATGTGTTCTTCCTGCCACACGGCCAACCTTCCCACCAAGTTTAATCAAAATCTGTCAGGTAGTTTTTTGTAATCCTGCTAACAGACAGACAAATGTCATTGAAAACATCAGCTCCTTGTTGGAGGTAATTATACGAACCTGAATTGCAAAAAGTCTAACATAGCGTAGATCCATAATTTCCAATGGCATCATCTTGTCTAGAGGCTTCCACTGCAGTTTCTCAAATACGAGACAGGTCCGTCCATCGTGCTCACACTGCTGAAGGAATTTGACATTGAATTTGCTGCATGGATTCCCGAGAACAATCTCCTGTAACATGGACACCTGGTGAGAAAGAGAGATATCACACAGTACACATGTGGTTAAAATCATATAAAGGAATGTACTGTGTGTCAAAAGAATGGGATGGAGTCCAAAAATCTACCTCTCTCTCTATGTCCTCCTTTTTACAAGTGTCCTTGAAGATCTTCACTGCCACTTCCTTTTCTGTTTTGCAGTCATAACACTCGAACACATCACAAAAGCGGCCTTCACTAACTTTCCTCAGAAAAAAGCCTGGAGAGGAGAAGCTGGACAGAATGACAATGTCAGAAACTGTGAACATGCAAAATCAAAACCACTTCTTATCCACTTTAGTGTTGTCATCTATCAGTCTGAATAACTGTCAGTTAATATAATAAAATAGTTGAAAAAGAGGTAACTGGTAACCCTAGTCTGACTAGTCTGTATACCACAACACCATAAGAGAATTCCTGAAATTCAGTTACAGCTTTTGGTTTTGGTGTGGCACCCCAATAATTTCACTGGCCCCCTCTGGCCACCCCTATGAAAACATTCTGGATGTGCCCCTGATAACTGTGTGCAGGGCTAACATGTAGATGATGAATAAGAGTTTGACTAAATGGGTGAATGCCTTTTAAAAAATACGTCTTTGCTAAAATCTGTAATGAAGAACACACACTAGACAATTATTTGAGGGGTAGAAAATGAGCCTGTTACCTTTTAGGGTTTTCACCCTGTTCTTCAGCCACTTTCAGGTTGGTCATCAATTTGGTCACCAAACTGTTTATTTCTTTGTCCATTGTCTGATCTCCTGGGCATGTCGTTATAATCTCCTGGCTCATATTGTTCAAATGTTGCAAATAACTGTTTAGGATTGATGTTAGCTAATTATGTCAGGAATAATTCCCAGCAGAAATCAAAGCCTTTTTTACATTGTCATCCATTTTTTTTGGCTCTCATCAAAGCACCTTTTTTTCTCTTAAAAAAAACAAAGTTCAAGGGAAAGGATGTTCTCTTGAAGCAGCAGCCCAACAATCAACGGTCAGTGCAGAAATGTTTGACTTTCCTATTTATGGTGATAATAGGTCATTAAAATGAGTTGAATTTATAGAACATGGAACTGCTGTTCATATTGCTTTTCTTTCTGTTTTTTCTTGTTAGGAAGAAGGCTGACCCTGAGTCAGAACACCACCACTGTTACAGGGTGTTTCAGTGTATGGCGCTAGATCAAGGCCAAAAGGTTTGTTCATTTGAAAAAAAAATTTAATTGAAAAAAAAAATTTGAAACTGAAAGTTCAAGTTTTGATCTTGACTTGTTAAAAAAGGTTGTCCAGCCGGGGGATGCCATTGTCATCCGTGATACTATGTTGAAATGGGAAACATAATTCCTTAAAGCATGGGTGCTAAACTTCACAATCTGACATCTTTTACTGCTTTCATATATTGATAATTACCAAGACTGGTCTAAAACAGCTTGTTAACGTAACTTTGTCCTGAGCATCACTTTATTTACTGCTGATCAGGTGAATACAGTGTATAGAAAAAGTTGAGTCATATTTTACAAAGTACCCACGTTTCCTGAAGGCAACATAAATGCGTGAGGCCTTGAGCCTCTTTTGTTATGCTGTCACTCACAATCCCACGCCCCCCTCAGTTGATACCACGCCCTCCACGCCAGATCACGGCCAAAACTCCGAACCTGAAAAAAACGATCTGAAAGTGAAAAAAAGATCTGAAAGTGAAAAAAAAAATCTGAAACCAAAAAATAAGATTTGAATGTGAAAAAAAGAAAAAGATCTGAATCTGAAAAATATATTTAAGTGAAAATTGAAAAATAATAATTTATTCAAAATAATATCAGAATTCAATCAAACTTTTTTTGAAAACGTTGTTGATTTTTTAACAAGTCAAGATCAAAACTGAACTTTCAGTTTCAAATTTTTTTTTTCAATTACATTTTTTTTTCAAATAAACAAACCTTTTGGCCTTGATCTAGCTCCATATTTCTGACCTACTATGAGGTCTACAATCACACTATCTATGATCTCCTCACGGATTCATTTCAGCCAAAGAAAATACTACCCTCGATGTGTTTGGATTATTTAACATTTACACTGAAATCAAACATTTTTCATCAGAGCTTTGACTGCTTGTCTTACTAAAACCACACATTGTGTTAATTTGTTTTTTCATGAACTAGTCACTTTAAATGTGACACTGTCCCTGGAAGTTGGCATAATTTCAAGGGTGCGCCTGGCTGCACGCAAAAATAAGTCCTGTCCAAAGAGGAAGCTATTCGTGTCTTTATGAGAGATGAGTGGTGATAATAACTCTCTGAATACAAGGCTATTATAGTTTGTCATTGTGTTCCCCTATATGCTGACTGAATCTGTAGTTTTGCAAAGTTTGAAACATTTTGAAATGTATTTTGTCTTTCTCTGTCTCCAGGACAAAGAAATATGACAGAGGCCCATAAGTTCAACCGTGCATTCAGGAAATCCTACCCTGTGATGACTCTGAAGCTGGTCTCTGCACCTCTAGATGCTGAAAGGAAGCTCATTCCACAGGTGACGTTCACCTCTAGTGTGACATGTTGAAATTGTTCATTCTTAATGGTGAAATGTTTATTCAAAGAATGACAGTGGATGAATTTCACAAAGGATTCCAGTGGCTGTTGAGTGATACTAACAGTGCGATATTTTATTTTTGCAGCACGATAATAAGGTGAATATGAGCCAGCTCTGTCTGGTTGACCTGGAAGGTACTTAGGTCACCAGTACAGACGCTATGGGACAGGATCTCCCTGAACCAGGTCAGTGGGTTTCTTTCTCTCTTAGGTCAATCAGAGGCATTTCTGTGTATCAGTTGTCAGTTTGTTCAGAAGCAAAACATCTCACTAATGTCTCATTTACAGTTTGTATTAACGAGGACCTGGAGAAACTGTGCGACTGTATTAAAGTCATGTAGGAAAACAGAAGGACGCGAAACAAGAGGTGGGTATTTTACAATCTGTTCATCATATTTAGCTGTTCATCTGTTTTATTTGTGTGTATTGTAATTTTGTAAATATTCCTTTTTATCATTGCTAACATTCCAGTAGGCAGGATTTCACAGAGTCTTTATTTTATTTCAGGCTGTTCCATTCAGGTCCTCTACCCTCACAATGCTGTTCGACAGCTTCTTTGAGGGAAAGGGGAAAATTGGCCTAATTGCATGCATCCACCCACTTGGTCAATATGATGTAACAAAGGTAGGCCATGTATTTTGCTGGATTTTTATATCTTGTCTCTAATCTCATTGCTTTCCCTCTGACACATCTGAACTTTCATCATAACTTCTCTCTGGAAACGATGAAAGGTTGACTAGATGGTTCAGTCCACTGTCACTGGTTCTGTCCACCACATGTATGGATTTCCTTCAGATTACTGTTGACACTTTGAAAGTCAGTTCAAAGCTGAGTTTCAAATCATCAGGATCCCTTCTGTGGCTTTAAGGTCTTGAGGAAGTGTATTTCTCATAGTTCTCCTCTGTATGTGTTGCAGTGGATGATGCAGTTTGCAGAGAGTGCAGAGACGGTGATGGTACCATGGTATTCTTATGGATGACCCTGAAGAGAGAGGAGAGGAGGAGGCACAGCACTAAGCAGAGCGTGCAGGTCCCAGCAGTGAAGGTAAATGACCCTCAAGTCTGTACGTCTAGCTAGCACTGAGTAGCATAAACTGTAGAAGCTTTCTAGCACTGCTCCCTGGAACTGTTAGCAGCTGGAGAAACAGTTTTTAATATTTTCACTTTACACAACCTGGATTACTGGACTGAGAATTAAGAGACCTGATGGAATATCAGAAGAGTTTGGACTATAGAAATACAAATAACTGTCCATTATAGATAACAAAGAAGAAGAGGACTATAATACTTCCTCTGTATATAGTGCACAGTTCACACACTGTTGTTTTCATTCTCAGGTTTCAGACACAACAGAAATCTCACTCCTTTTGTCAACTAGATATGTTGATATGGAATCATGCCGGGATCACGCAGCAAAGCTCGCACCAGTGCACAGGGGCCCCTCCAGAATCCAACAGAAGCCGGATAGACCAGTCAGTCAGTCCCCCCAGCCCTGTGAACAACGAACAACGTAGAACGTAGCCTACGGGCTCACGGCACAAGAAGCTACCTGACCCACACCCCCACAGAAGTCCAGAATGCCCCAAACAGCACCAATCGGCACCCGGGGGTGGTGCCTGTATTAACAAAATGGGTGAATCTCACCTGGATTATGGATTTAAACTGTAGTTATTCAATAACTACACAAAATAATATTATATCTTTTAAATAAAAATACCATAAAATTCAAGTGCATGCATCCCTCTATTTTTGAGGTGGCTAAAAAGTTACAACTTGTTATTCAAATTATTCTATAAGACTGTAATTATTACTTCAGAGTATGCTTTAAGGAATATTTCAACATTTGGAGAAATATGCTTATTTACTTCTCATGTCCCTATGTTAAATATGAAGCTCAAGCAAGGAGGATATTAGCTTAGCTTAGCACAGGGAATAGCTAAAGGGATGATTAGATGTACAGTATATATCCTTTGTTAAATCCAAATATAAAAACTTTATCTAAAAAAATTTAAAAGAAAATTTCTATGAGTTTTTATTAAAAAAAATTCTTTAATCAGTGAAGATAAAATATGATCAATATGACCTTTGGAGGTGTTAGACTACCTTTTATACTACCTTTTATCTGTGGACATGTCCTCCTGTTCTCAGCCTTTATGCTAAGCTAAGCTAATAGGTCAAGAAAGCCTAACTATCGATCTAATGTCTTGGTAGGCCAGGTCTGTGAGCCAATGGGAAGAGACTAGGGTCCACATACATCCATCCATCCATCCATCCATGCATATATATATATATATATATATATATATATATATAATCTTCATTATAGCACAAGGCCCTACATATCCACTAATAGTTATTACAAAGTCATATATAAAATGAATAGAAGCCAAAGGTTGAGAATGTCAATGACAAATACTAATCTAATACTAATACTAATTTGTCAGTACAGTGTATCAGTTTATCATAGTGTAACTGTAGTCGACAGTAGATTTATCTGCCTCTGAGCTCAATGGAAACAACTGCAGGGACATACAAGGACGTACTGCTGTGAATATCTAACCCTCTAAATGGAAGTGGCAGGAAATCATTCATCTGGACCCACAGACCTCAGTTTCATATGAGGTCAGGCTGAGGTGGAAAAGAGAGAAAGATGGATGAGGAGAGAAAGTTTAGTTTCTGTCTGGTCCTGAGATGCTGATGGACAGGCGGTCATTTTAGAGTGGCCTTTTATTGTGACCAGCCTAAGGCACACCTGTGCAATAATCATGCTGTCCAATCAGCATCTTGATATGCCACACCTGTCAGGTGGATGGATTATCTCGGCAAAGGAGAAGTGCTCACTAACACAGATTTAAACAAGTTTGTGAACAAAATTTGAGAGAAATAAGCCTTTTGTGTACATAGAAAAAGTCTTAGATCTTTGCTTTCAACACATGAAAAATTGGAGCTAAAACAAAAGTGTTGCGTTTATATTTTTATTCAGTATAAGATTTAAACCAACATCTTCAGAACTTCTTATCAGAGCTCTAACACACTGAGTTATTTATCCTGAGACACCTCTCACCTTATCTTTAAGGGGCTTTTCACTTTTTATTACTGATGTTGTTGAATCTGGTATCAAATTTCATGGCATTCCTAGATATTTAAGAGGATAAGTGAAATATCACAACCTACCTGTGAAGGATGTTTGGGGCTCTGAATTAGAACATTTCTGATGTGACTCAAGGCACCAGGATTCCTTTACTGTCATATCATCTGACGGTACTTTGAGCAGAAATCTGTACCAAACTATGATTTTGCTGCACAGGATATTCAGACTAAAGAGGGAGACACAATTTGCCACCCTCATTCTCACCCATCACCACTTAATGATGTCCTTAAATGTCACAGAGAAGGGTGCTGTTTATACGTCGGATTAAGATCTCATTAATGAGATCCTCCATCCAGTATCTGGTCTCATCTGTCCCCAGAACAGATCTGAAACACTACAAATAAACAGCTTCATATGTGATGCAGATGTTTTTCCTGTGTTGGAAGTTTGGATGTTTGATGTTGCACTTTTTTTGAAAGTCCTGCTGTCTGAGCCAATGCAGCATCTTTGCTGTCTCTGTCCTCTGCCTCCATCCCTCACCATTAACGTTGTCTCTGTGGCTGTGTGTGTTGTACTGTAGGAACCGGTTTGTACTCCAGCCCTGAGTGGTTCACGCATCGCCGCTACAGGGCCGAACCAGCTGCGGTGTGGCAGATCGGTGTAGTATTGTTCTTAATACTACATAGGACTCTCCCCTTTGAGGACATCACAGCAATCGTTCATGGTAAAATCTGTGTCAGGCACAACCTTTCCTTTGGTAAGTCATAATGGCACACATACAGTAGAATCAAACAGAAACACTGGGCGCATGTTTGTATTCAAATATTATTCCTGTTTGTCTGTCCAGACTGCAGGGATCTCCTTCTGAGCTGTTTCAACAAGGACCCAGCAGCCAGACCCAGCCTGGAGAGACTGAAGCATCACCCCTGGCTGATATGAGCCTATCATCATCATATTATTATCATTATTATTATTATTATTATTATTATTATTATCATTATTATTATTATTACTATAATTATTATGTATTATTATTGTTATTGTTATCATTATAATCATCATCATTATTATTATATTATTATTATTATTATCATTATTATTATTATTACTATAATTATTATGTATTATTATTGTTATTGTTATCATTATAATCATCATCATTATTATTATATTATTATTATTATCATTATTATTATTTATTATTGTTATCATTTTTATCATTACTATCATTATTATTATTATTATTATTATTATTATTTTATTATTATTATCATTATTATCATTTATTATTGTTATCATTTTTTATCATTACTATCATTATTATTATTATCATTATTATTATTTATTATTGTTATCATTTTTATCATTACTATCATTATTATTATTGTTATTGTTATTATCATTACTATCATTATTATTATTATTATTATTATTATTATTTTATTATTATTATCATTATTATCATTTATTATTGTTATCATTATTATCATCACTATCATTATTATTATTATTATTATTTTATTATCATTATTATTATTTTATTATTATTATTATTATTATATCATATATATTATAACTGTACATTTAATAGATGAATAATGAAAGTTACACAACGTTAAAATTTCAAGTTTAAATGTAAATAAAATGTTTATTTGGCACATGGTAAAATGAAGGGTTGCCAATTGTTGAGACTGTAACTTAAAGACTAGTTACTGGAGTGTACTACTACTACTACTACTACTACTACTACTACTAGTGGTAGTTACAGCTCCAATCTGACCTAAGTCCAGTCTGGATCATTATTATTTGTTGTCTCAAAGTAGTGAATTTTCTGTGAGCACTATACATTTCAACATTCTGGATCACCAGATCTGGAATATCACTTGGATCCAGATCAGATGTGTGCTTGATCTTATGGGGATGTCATTGGGTCATTTTTGTCCAATCATTGTTGTTATTATCCATGAAGTTAGGAGATAAAATCTTGTAGTTGCCCCTATCCTACGATGGTAAAGAATCCTTTAAAAACATCTGGATCCAGATGATGATCCAGATCACCACCCAAAAAATAACTTTTTGAGTCCTCCTGCCAACAGACAGACAAACAAACTAATGCTGATAAAAACATAACCTCTTTGATGGAGGTAAGAATGAGTCAACATTTATAAAACATTATGTTAAGGAGGCTATGTTTTCATTTGTGTCCCTTGGTTGGTTGGTTTATCAGCACGATTACTACACCTACTACTGGACAGATTTCCATGAAACATTGTCCACTGATGGGGCATGAAGCTGGAAAGAACCCTTTAAATTTAGGTGCACGTCTGGATAATGGGACAGATCAAGTAATTATTTTTTTGTTTTTTTTAACAGTTTTCTTTTACCAACTTTCTGGATTGCCGAGACATTTGGTCCAGCAATGGTTGGTTCCCGGATGATAAATTGAAAGGGCTGTGAACCCATGACTTAACCTCCACACCACCAACAAGTTGAAATCATAAAAGAATAGCATGGTAAAATGCAAAGCTAAAATGTGATGATAAGATGTTTGTGTACATCAGAATGTAGAGTGGCCACTGTGGGCATGCTGACGTGTTTTCCTCTACTCTGCTCCAGCTCAACTAGTCCTGGATAGTCTTCATCTCTGCTTTCTCACAGACGAAGACTTTTTTCTTCCCATCCTTCATACCTTCATGAAAAATGTCATGTTGGTGTTAATTTGAACTTTAATATATATATATATATATATATATATATATATATATATATATATATATATATATATATATATATACACTATATTGTGTATATATATATATATATATATATATATATATATATATATATATATAATATTTTACTAGAGTTGATAACAGCAATACTTACCATCAGAACAGAAGAAGGAAACACAAGCTCATTTAGATATTGATATGGAAGTAGTTTGATATCTCAAAGGCAACGAAGAACAGGTTGATGGTCAGCAAAGAACGCCATTGGTTGGTGTTCACCAAGATGGGAAACAAGGCAAGATAACATGTTTTGTAAGATGGATGAAGCATCTTTTCAGTTACATTTTTACAGTATGTTATTCTTTCCTTAACTTATAAACCCTCTTGTTGGTTGAGGCCTCAGTCATTATTGTGATACTCTTAAAACTGACGACATTCTCATATTACATATTTTGATAAATGTTGATCAAAATGGGAAAAAAAAGATCATATTTTTCCACATGTAGCTCGGCCCTAAAATGATAACAGTGATCGTTTCATTCCAATGCATTTTGCTGCTGTGAATTCTTGGCTCTGCTCAGGAATGGCTACAGGAATAAGACAAAGAGCTTGAGGTGCCTAAACTCCACAGATCTCAGTCTGGTTGATCATCAGCAGGATGGGCTGGAAACAGCCTGAACCATGGAGGGCCCACCTCCAAAGGATCCGCTGCCAATGTTCTGGTGCCAGGCACCACCAGAGATCCATGATGGGTCACAGTTCAGGGAGATCCATACCTTAGGCAGGCAGTTTTAATGTTGTGGCTGATGTGTGTATGTACATACATTTATCTGATAGTTTTTCCTCTTTATTCTTTCTTTCCTTCCAGAGGAAATGTGTAATTCTATGAGAAACATGTCTGATTTTGTCTAATCTTCCATATCATGAACTGATCTACACCCTCCCTGCAACTCTTGAAAACAGTCTGGGTTGGAAACTGTATTGGAATATGTCAACTAAAACATGCCGACTTTTAAGAACTTTGAAATGTAGAAGCAGACAGAAGATCTACAAACAATCAGGAAGTTGGTTGGTAATTTTATGTGATAATTATATGACATCAGACAGCGTTTTCTTGTTTGATTTGCTTGTTCACTACATTTGATTGATGTGACTCAAATGAAAGCAGTCTGACATCCTTTGAGAAAGCACTAACCTGCTGCTACAGGTGAAAGGAATGGTGACAACATGGCAGTGAAGAGGTGAATGATTAATTTGAACTTTAGCGTATATACAGCACTATACATATTGAATGTGGTGTAATAGAAAGTAAAAAATAAACCAGTAACTAGTTTAACTAGTGTCACTTTCTTTCTTTCAGTAGCTTCGCTCTTTTATTGATCAAGTAGCACAATGGCGTCTGTATAAGCAGTGTGCATTTTGTTGTAATAAGTGAATTTTGTTGTAATTAACAGACTCATATTTCCCTCTCATCATTAAATCAAACAGAATATTGCTTGTTCTTTGTGTTCCAGTCAGGTGTACAAGCGGAGATCAGGTGTAGCATTTAGTCTCTGGGCGGTAGCTAAGCTAACATTACCTGCAGTAGTCTGGTCCTTTGCTGGGTCTTGTCTCTGGTCTCTAGCTATGCCTTTCTTTTTTATTAGCCAGGCACCCATGTTTGTGTGACCACCTGCAAAATCTGTTCATTACTTTGGTGGAAACTATGGTGGACACCTGCAGTTTGAAGCCTGTTTCATTCATCGCAGTCATATAACAAGAGAAGGAAGCAGAGACAGAGATAAAGAGAGAGAGAAAAAAACAAAACATATACTTTAAACCCCAGAAGATCTTGGTAGTGATGACTAAACGCCTGCATGTGAGAACATATAAAATCAACAACCATGTCAAATACATTTTAGTTGCTTCCAAAATATAGTAGAATGAAAGTATAAAGCAGTTGAAAACAAAAACAGCAAAGCATAAAAACCTTAAAATCGTTCTGAAATAAAGTATTTGAGTAATTGCACTTTGATACATTCCATCACAGGATAATTCTATATTGCAAATTTACATGCAGTGGTACGAACAGGGCCCAGTGGGTGGCGGGGCATGTGACAAGCTAACGTAGCATACAGCGTTCAGGTTTGCTTCTTAAATGCTAATTCTTAATAATAATAACAATAATAAACTTTATTTATGTAGCACTTTTCAAAACAAAGTTATAAAGTGCTTCACAAAGTTAAAACAATGGGCTAAAACAATGCATCATGCACATAAAGTTAAAATGCTGAGATAACATATAGACCCTCAAAACAGCAAATCCCAATGTTAAAAAATGCAAATGGAAGTCATTGGAATGAATAATCAAGGATTACATACATGTAAGTAAATTAATAAATAATCAAAATTGCTAAAAGCTAATTGAAAACTTGCTAATGTTAGCACGACTCGGTGATCACTGGTTTACCTAACAACGGACATAGCAACAGACATCAAAGCAACAGACATCAAAGCAACAGAATGTCATTGTCTTTTATGATGTCACACGCAACAAACGTATAAAACTAGATGTTGACTGGATTGTGTTCATTTCGCTTTTGTCTCTGACAGAGTAAAGCTCATTTATCTGACAGAAATTACCTGAACTGAGATTTCACCTACAAACATGTCGTCGTGGCCGAGCACAGAGACTTGTGAACAAGGTAAGACTCAACACTAAACTGTACATAATGCTCTCACAGATTGAATACACAGATCTCACATATTTTATCTCCATGTTTACCGTCTTTCCTCACAGGTCCAATACTAGTAACTGTGGTTGAACCTGGTCAAATTCTCCACAGCAGCTCTTCCCACTACTCTGTCCTGGAGGTCTGTGGTGAAGGCTGCTTTGGTAAAGTGGTCAGGTGCCAAAATGTGGCAACAAAAGAGATGGTGGCTGTGAAGATTTTCAAGAGGCAAGGTTGCAAAGAGGCAGAGGTAGGTTGTTGGAGTCCATTTGATTAGTTTGACACTTAGATGTGGTATTCTCCATCAGAGTATGTACTATGAACAGTTGCCATGTCTCTTTTCTCCCCAGATGTCCATGTTGGAGGCAATCAGTGTCCTGGACGTGGACAAAAGCAACTTGTTGAAGTTTGTGGAGCAGTTTGACCACCAGGAACTGACCTGTCTGGTGTTTGAGATACTGGACAGGAGTCTCCGGGACTGGCTGGGAGAACTTAAAGGGACACCACTGTCTCTGGAGTCCATCAGACCCATAGCAAAACAGGTTTGTAGTGTTGTAATTTGGCACCAATCCATTGTTCTACATTTCTGCTTCTCATCTATGAAGAAAATTTCAGCTGAACCCTAATCCTGAACGTTAGCTCATGGAAAAATGAGTCTCAAATGTGTCCATTCTTGTCTGTCCCTGTAGCTGTTTGTGGCTTTGGACGCCCTCAAGGGTATTGATCTCCTGCATACCGACATTAAGCCTGACAACATAATGTTGGTTAACATGCAGGACCAGCCCCTCAGGGTCAAACTCATTGACTTTGGCGTTGCCTTACTAGCCGCTGATATTCTCCTTGGAATGACTGTTCAGCCCCGTGGATACAGGTATCTTCATCCTTTAAATCCCATCCGTTAATCTAAGAGAATTTATGTCATTCTTTTAAAGATCCATGTTGGTCCAGCAGATTCCTCATCTTTGGTTCTTGTCTTCCCTCCTCAGGGCTCCAGAAATTGTCCTTGGCCTGCCCTTCACCGCAGCCATCGATGTGTGGGGAGTCGGCTGCGTCCTGGCCTACCTCTACCTGGCTGACCACCTCTTCCCTTCCACCATTGACTTTAAGTTGGTAAGTCAGCTACCTCACACAAATGTGAACAACCAAGTGCAGATTTTATGCACAAGTTCAGCTGATGTGACTCTGTATTCTTTTTCTGCAGATGGAGGCCATAGTCCACCTTGTGGGTCAGCCGGAGGACCGCCTGCTCCGTGATGGGATGTACGCCCACTATTTATTCCTTGAGGAAGAAGCTGCTGATGGACCAACATGGAGGCTAATGGTATAGTAACCATGTTCTCCTGTGTTTGAATTGATACAGTAATTTTAGTTAAAGTCTTTTAAAATAGGTCTCATACATTTTTTGTCTCTTTAGAACCAAGAAGAATATGAAGTCGACAATGACATGACGATGCCAGAAGAGTGGAACACCACCACTGACCGGCCCAGCTCTCTGGAAGGCCTGGCTCATGTAAGTACTCTCTGTTGTTTAAGTTAAGACTGAATCAGCTCTGCCTGTGTCTGAGGGGTATAGAGACTGGATCATCTAAACTGAATCTGTCTCCAAATCCAGATCTATGAAAAAAAGGAGGATGCTGAGTTTGAGGACAGGTTGGTCTTTGTAGACCTCCTGAAACAGCTGCTCCAACTTGACCCGGATCAGAGGATCTCTCCCCGAGAAGCTCTGCAGCATCCATTTATTACAATGGACCACCTCACAAACATCCCTGACAGCGGAGCCTAGTAAGTGACTGTTTATCTGGTAGTAGACGTCACATATGGTTGGGTGGACTGATGGTTTGATTGATTGATTGACTAACTGATTGTCATTCTTGTTCCAGTCTGGCCGCCTCCCAAGCCTCCATGAGCGAGCCCTGGAACTGTGATGGAGACGTACCTCCTGTCTCACATCATGAAAATCCAGACGTCTGCTCTACTGATGGGGCTCAGGATGAAGACATGGATGGAGATGAAGCAGCTGCTGGAGCATCTGATGGAGGAGAACATCAATGGTCCGATGATGACATTTTGGCTGCCGGGTCTTCAGATGGGGTCGAACCTCCAGGTTTTGCCCCTGATGTGTCAGCCTCCTCTGGTCGACCAAGAAAGTTTCTCCACAGGATTCGTCGATTCTTCAAAAGGATCATGACTCCATTTTGTCGTTGTTTGCGTCCCAATGTGGAGGACTAATTGTGTTTTTGCATTCCTCATGTAAAACGATGAATAAAGCTGATGTGAAATGATGCATATATCTCACGTGAAATTATTATATTTCAATGTAAAATCATTTATATATCTCATGTAAGATGATGTTTATATCTCATATAAATGATTTTATTTTAATCTAAAATATGACATAAACAGAATATAGAATTTTAATAAACACAACAGACTGATGGATTGCAGTGAAGACTTTATTCATTACATAATACACACTCCTCAGAACATTCCAACCCTCTAATTATCTGATAAGTAAATCAACTATAAGGGGAATACCAGAGAAGTCTCTGTTGCTGCTGCTCTGGATATGCATTGGATCAAAAACTCTGTAATCAGATGAAGTAGAATCACAGATTTTAAACACTATCCTAATACCTTAGTTTATGGTTAGTACTGTAGGTACAAACCAAAACGAGTTCTGAACAAGGCACCGCCTGCCTGGCTCCAATGTCGCGCTATGATTGGCTGAACTCCATGTGTGGTGGAGCTAGAAACACGCTCCCTCATGTAGCTGAAAGATGTACTGCAGATATAAATATAGAATAATAGTCAAATAGAATCATTACTATTTCATTTGCCAGCCCAAATAAAACCTCCTGCGACCCACCTGTGGGTTGCGACCCAGACTTTGGGAACCACTGCACTAGAGGACGTCGGGCCCTCATGCCACCCTCATGTAGTGTGTTTCTGACAGTCTGGTCAGAAACATGCACACCAGCATCCTGCTGGAGGTCATTTTGTAGGGCTCTGGCTGTGCTCCTCCTGTTCCTCCTCACACAAAGGAGCAGATACCGGTCCTGCTGCTGGGTTGATGCCCTTCTCCTTCCTGTCCAGTTCTCCTTGTGTAACGGCCGGTCTCCTGGTATCTCCTCCATGCTCCTGAGACTGTGCTGGGAGACACAGCAAACCTTCTTGCGACCGCCTGTATGGATGTGCCATCCTGGAAGAGCTGGACTAACCTGATTGGGCTGCAGGTTCCGCCTCATGCTACCAGTAGTGACAAGGACACTAGCAAAACACCAAACTAGAGAAGAATCAGTCAGGAAGGATGAGGAGAGAACAACTGTCTGTGGACACCACATGTAAAACATTCCCTTTTTGTGGGTTGTCTTGCTTTTTCCTCTCCATTACACCTGCTGTCACTTTCATTTGCACCAAAGCAGGTGAAACTGATTCACAATCACTTGTGCTTCCTAAATGGACAGATTGATATCCCTGAAGTTTAACTGACTTGGTGTTATACTGTGATGATGAAGTGTTCCCTTCATTTTTGGAGCAGTGGTACATTCCAAAACCATCAGCAATGATGGTCATAGATAATCCATCACCACATGAATATATTTCATATTAGTGGCAGCACAGTTTTAAAACTGGACAGCATTTGCAAAGCAAGATTAACATTCATACTGCATGAAACAAAAGGAAAAACAATCCCCTTTCCCACCAAAACACATACCAATAATAATAATAATAATAATAATGACAATAATTCCTTTCTGTATGATATAATTGGTTTGTGTGTATAGAAACCGTTCATATAGTCCTTGTTCGATTTACAAAAAATATTTATTAATAATTGAGGGTTTTTTATACATTAAAGTGCAGTTAAAAGTCATTTGGCTTTGTTTCCAGTCCTGTTCTACAATGTGTAAACCTGGTGTTACATTCAAAGGAGATACAGATGCAAAACTGAACTAGAACTAAAAAGTATGACCGTATTACACCGTTCTTTACATTGTCTCCCTGTTTCTTTTAGCACAATTTATTCATTTAATTATTAATTTATTGAACACTTTTAATGTTCTTCATGACCTGCTTCCTGATGACATTTCTGACCTTTTATTCCCATATGAACCTCACCATAGTTGGAGATCCTCAGGCTGTTACCTTCTGTCTGTCCCTCAGTCCAGGTTGAAACCTAAAGGCCATAGAGCTTTTGCTATCAGGGCCTTTAAGCTCTGGAGTGACCTGCCTGAGGAGATAAGGCTGTCCGAGTCGCTGCCTTCTTTAATTCTCATCTTAAAACATGTTCATCAGAAAGAATATCCTGATTATATCTGAGTTCCCTTTTATTGTACTAAGATGTTCTTGTTTTATTTCTGTTTTATTTGATAAATTCTTCTATTGTTTAATTGTTAACATTTTTATTGTAAATGTTCTACTGTACTTTGTTTGATAAGTGCTACATAAATACAGTTTATTACAAACCCATTTCCTAAAACGTTGAGACGCTGTGTAAACGGTAAATAAAAACAGTATGTAATGATTTGTAAATCATTTAAACCCCATATGTCATTGAAAACAGCACAAAGACATCATTTTCTAAATGTTGAAACAGAAAAAGGTCATTGTTGTTTAAAATTCAATCCTCATTTAGAATTTGATGCCAGCAACACGTTTTAATAAAGTTAAACAGGGTCATGTTTACCACTGTGTTGCATCACCTCTTCTTTTAACAAGACTCTGTAAGTGTTAATGAACTGAGGAGACCAGCTGATGTCATTTTAAAGTGTTTTTTATTGTTCCCGCTCCTGGTTTCTTCTATGTTTGTGTGTATCTCAGACTAAACTGTGTCAGAAAAGTAGATGACTGCTCTACCACTGTTGTGTTAAATACAGGCTTTGCATTAGATTAATTTACCCTGTAAAAGTTGTTGTTGAGCTGTCACTCTCCACTGACCCACTACAAAATGTAAATGTTGTTGGACTGTACAGGGGGTGAATGCATAATGAGCAGTCACTTTACTGTTTGTACATTTTGGTGATTTTTCTGCATTTTTCTGCTACTAAAATTATGAATGCAGGACTTTTACTTGTTATGGAGTACTTTTATTCTATGGCATTACTAGTCAAGAGCAAAATACCGAAGATCATTTATATATAGTGTGCAATTACATTTTCAGGTACTGAATTTTCGGAGTAGTTTTTCAGGTCTCACTAGTGGCTCACTATGCTACGATCAAAAATTCCAGAGGACATGAGGAAGAAGGTGAGTGAGTCTGGGAAGGGTTACAAAGCTTTTTGTAAGGCTCTGGTTCTTGTGCTTATTTTTTTAAATTTATTTGGATCCCCATTAGCAGGTAGCAGCTCCTCTTCCTGGGGTCCCCACACATCTAAACATATGAAACAGGGCAGGTAACATATGTGAAGTCTTAATAAAAACAGTCATGAGAAGAAAAACATCACATAAAGAACTAAAACAAATTACATTCTATCATAGTTCTTCACCTGTTAATTAACATTGGGGTTATTATTAATAGGTTTTTTAGTGGTCTTTTAAAACTTGCCTCACTGACTACTTCAGTGATCATGTTTGGTAACTGATTCCACATTGTGATGGTTCTGAACATCACAGATCTGCATTTGTTCTGGGTTTCTGTTGACCTATGTCTCCTGCACTTATCCAAAGCATAAGTCATATTCTCTGATATAGTCAATTGTTTTAAACACAAGTAGGAAAATAATACCTTCTGCTATTTACAATCATATTTGTATTTTATTTTCCATTTCCATGGTTATAAATTGAATTTAGGCTCATTATATGAGTGGGATTTTTATCAGACGAGTGTTTCTGGGGCGTAACTCAAAAACTGATGGATATTTGTTCACAAAACTGTATGTACATATCCCCCATGCACTGGAGGGGTGCCTTTGGTTATTTGGGGAATTTTAAGCATTTTTTTTTTTTTCAAATTTTGAAAATTTAACATTTTCAGATATGCAAGTAACAATTGCAATTGCAGGAAGAACTTATTGTTTCCACATCACCATGTCATAAAAATAAGCTAGTTTTCTGTAGTGCTAAAAACATGCTTTTGGGGGGGGGTGTGTGTGTGTGAGTATTTCATGCTTGTATTTTACGTTGACTCACTCTGGAGTAGGATTTTGTTTTTTCATGATAATACTTGACTAGTATTGGTAAATACTAGTGAAGAACTAAGTCACTTTGTATAAGAGGGCCCAGGCACATGGGATCAGATCTGTGTCCTGCTACCAAGGTTTAGAATTCTGGTATCGTGACAACATTAGTACACATTAAAAGATTATTTGAGTGCGACTTTTTCAAAGTAATAAACCAGGAAAGTTATCAGTCGATGTTCAGGTTTAGCACTTTATTTTTCTTGTTCATTTCAGATATAAAAAAACAATAGAAGCAGTGTAACCTGAACGCTACACATAACAATGTGGTGCCAGTAGAAAAAAAATTATCAAAACATGATCACAATGTTAGAATGATGAGGGGGAAAAAGAACTCCAATCCCAGCATGCACGAGGCAAGATGCAGGGAAACACCTAGTCTATGATGGTCCATCCAAAAACAACGTGTTCCATCTCCTCAACCTGGATGTCTCTGGCTTCAGAGAGGGAGGGGGGTGCAGCAGAGGGGGAGAGATGTTACAGAAGCAGCTGTGCAGCAGTTTGAATGGAGCAATGAGAGCTGCTTTAGAGAGAACGTGTCTGAGCGAAGCATCTGAAATGTATCTGTTCTCTGTGCATGGCTGGCAGACACAGACGGTTTGAGGTGCCAGCACCTCTCTGCCTGACTGACTGCCAGCACCTCCAAATCCCAGAGGTTTGATGAAAATCATGAATGCAGAAAAAAGAGGAAAGAAGGTGCAACAGGAAGACACTCAGCTTCAGCAGTAAAATAAACAAACAGAAGAAAGAAGCTCGTCCCTGCACTCAGCTCTGGAGGTCATGTGTTTGTCCAGGTTCCTCATCATCACACGGTCTTCCTGGCAGTCAGAACTCGAACTATAGAGCCCACTCCTCCCACTGCCAGAGCCTGTGGACACACACAATAAAGGCACACAGGTCTAGTGTACTGTAGCACACACAGATGAAGCTCTGATGCAGCATCAGGTTTCCATTTTGATAAATGTATCTGCTAACATGTGTGTGACAGAGCTGAATACATGTTATTCCTGTGTGCCATGGTGCTCAATTAAAAACACATCAGTGAGCCTCACTGTTGAACTGGGCGACATGTTCTGTCATTACTATGCACATCTAACAATCATTCTGTTGAATGAGCCTTTACATGTAGAGAGGGAGAGGGTCCTCTTTTATGAAGTCTGCTATCCGCCATGTTTGTACAGTAGCCCAGAGTGGATGAACCAAACCCTGCCTCTAGAGAGGGCCACAGCAGAGGGTGAGACGAGGGACGTTCAGTTAGTTGAAACGGACACCACACCACGAGATGCCACTAAATCCTGCAGGCTGGTCCTTTAAGGCAGTGGTTCCCACAGGTGGGTCGCAGGGGATTTTATTTGGGTCGCCAACTAAAATAGTTATGATTCTATTTGACTATTATTCTATATTTATATCTGCAGTATATCTTTCAGCCACATGAGGGGGCGTGTTTCTAGCTCCACCACACATGGAGTTCAGCCAATCATAGCTGACATTAGAGCCAGGCAGGCGGTGCCTTGTTCAGAACTCGTTTGGGTTTGCACCCAGGTGTCCACCATAGTTTCCACCAAAGTAATGAACAGATTTTGCAGGTGGTCACACAAACATAGATGCCTGGCTAATAAAAAAGAAAGGCATAGCTAGAGACCAGAGACAAGACCCAGCAAAGGACCAGACTACTGCAGGTAATGTTAGCTTAGCTACCGCCCAGAGACTAAATGCTACACCTGATCTCCTCTTGTACACCTGACTGGAACACAAAGAACAAGCAATATTCTGTTTGATCTAATGATGAGAGGGAAATATGAGTCTGTTAATTACAACAAAAATGCACTTAATTTGTCTCATATAAAGTAGTTAAAATGTGTGTTGTTTAACTGATGTGTGCCTGTTTGATTTAAAATGCACTTAAGTTCTTAAATAAAAATATGAACATATGAACATATAAACATGAACATGAGTGTCTGTTTACTCAGACTCAATGCATTTTCTCATTTATAAAGTAGCCTGTTTGAAATGTTTATATTGTGATAAGAGGAGATAAAAACAATGAGATACCACACCCCTCCTAAATGCACTGATTTGACCGTATCTATAAAGTATTTAAAATATGTACAGTATATATTTTCAATAAGCATAAATGTAGTTGTAATTTAAATGTATATCACTTTGAAATGGCTGGTTTACATATTCAAGATAATATGGTCAGAAATTTATTAATTTTTTTATTTGATTTAGATACTTTATTCATCCCACAGGGGGAAATTCTTTCTCTGCATTTGACCCATCCCTGAGGAGCAGTGCTGCCACTATTGCGGCGCACGGGGAGCAAATTGGGTTTCAGTATCTTGTTCAAGGATACTTTGACTTGTAGACTAGCAGGGGCTGGGGATCGAACCACCGACCTTTCGTTCCGTGAACGACCGATCAACCTCCGGAGCCACAGCTGAGCCACAATTGCCCTTATGCACAAATTGTTAATCTTGCAATTTATAAATAAGATCTATTGTGATTTGGGTCGCGATGGTTTGTCATTTTAAAAACGTGGGTCCCCAGAAAAAAAGTTTGGGAACCACTGATTTAAAGAACATTTGTCTCATAAACGCTTCATAAAGATCATTTACTTTCCAGTTGAACTGTCAAACTGGAGTTGCAAGGACTGCACTAAACATGTGGCATTTGTCAACTTTACTGTATTGTTATGGGGATGGGGAAAAAAAGGTGCATGTTTAAGTTCCTATCCAATCAATGGAACCGTCCATTAGAGTCTGACTGTGACTTTGTGTAAATCTGACAGCTGCTCTTATCATAGTGATCCCTGCTCGGTGTTACTCAGCAATAGAATGAATGGACTTTTCCTTCTACTTTCCTATGGCGCCGCCACTAATTGAACAATAAGCTGGTTTGTTCATTTTAACAAATGTTCCTTGGAATGTGTCTTACTTAGTGGTTACTAACTCCATACCTTTTCGTGCCACTGCAGCAGCACAGCGCTGCTGTTGTCAGACGGTTTCTCAAAGCCTCTGTAGATGTATTTCATCAGCAAGTCCACTCCAGCTTTGTCCAGTGACCCCACGGCCTTCTCTATGTCACTGCTTTTAAAGCTGCTCAGCACTTTGACCACCAGCACCTCTGCTCGCTCCTGCACACACACACACACACAGACACACAGACACACACACACACACACGTTAGTGAAACAACATGGAACAGAATGACTAATTTGTCACAACTGCTGAAGCCTTTCTGCAGCTTTAGATCTAAATATATCATTACTCTGGAGACTACAGGACCAATACACAGACATTCCAGGACATCCTAGAGCTTTTGTGTGTCATTTTTTTATAGATTACTTTTATGTCAGCATGTCATCGATACATTCAGTTAAATGGACTGCATTAAAACACTATTTGTAAACACCAGAATCCTAAAAGTTACTGAAAGATGTAAAAGAGAGAAAAAAGAGAGGGTCCCTACAGTTAACAATGACAATAATGAAACAGACCGACACTTTAGTTTGAATGTACACATGTACATAGGAAAAAGTATTGGTGTTATGCCATTATTTCCAGATTAACATGTATATTTAAAGGTGCACCAGGGTTTCCACCTGGGTATTGTAAGCCTGAGGGCCCACTGGGCCTACGTTTACCCCCACCGTCACAAATATGGGCAAAACCCATTTTCTAATGGCTTAGTTAAGATGATGGAATAAAAACTTAAACTTATCTGTTAGGGCAGTGCAGCATCAGACAGTCTACAGCACACATACACTAGAGCTATCTTGTATTTATCTTGAAAAAGGCGGGAGGTTGTGAACATGCTTTGAATTAATGACTCAGTAAGAAGTATGTTGTGAACTTTCTATGCCAACACCTGGAGACCAACTCCAGCAGTAATAAACAAGACCGGCTGACCAACACACACTGCAGGATGTAACGACTTCCACCAACTCTAAGGTGAAGAAAATAATCTGTTTCTGCTCCTGTTCAGCATCTGGAACATGTGAGTCTTTCCCTAGAGCTAAAGGTGTTGCACAGAGGCAGATCTCTACTGCTGGAGACGTCACATGAACATGAACATGGCAGATCCCCCCCCGTCATTTCTTACTCTCAAACAGAGAGGAGAATATTGAGGAGGCTTTCAAAATAATTAAATCATAATTAATGCAGTTAACTTTCAAACTAAAAATGCTGCTGACCACTTAGCTCATGACTCATGAGCTAAAAGGACACAAGTGAAGGTTTGACAAACAGTATACTGCAGCACTGAAACAGTGCCTCTTGCTGTGAATTAAGATTTGATTGTCGTGATAGTATCAGATCAGGATATGAGCATATCATCATTTTTTCTATAAAATACAGTTACAGTGGGGCTGCACATAATGGTTGGAAATCTCACCGGTGACATCTGTTGGTTAAGCCTGTACCAGGCACCCAATAAAAAAAGACACATCAGGCTAACAGCCCTGTCAAAAGATAATTGTTAGTTGGCCTTTTTACATCCTGAGGGTTCATTACTCCAAACCAATAGACAGCAGGCTGTGGAGAGGCGTGTTCTCCATCATCACCGTATCAGATTATTACTGCATTTACACACCAGCGCTTAGCAAAGAGAATACCAATACCTTAGTGTTCTGGTTCTTGGTGTTGACTGGAGGATTCTTTAGCACAGCATGGAGCGCTGCATTCATGTTTCCCTTACAAAACAACCGTTAAGGACTACACAGTTCAAATGGACACACATGCATTTATATCTGCAAGTAAAAAAAACAAAACACGGAGGTAGTCACTGGATTTCCTTTTCAGAAATGGGATTAAAAAACAAGATAATAAGAGATTTTCGTTTCAACACGAAAAATGTAAATGAAATATAACCCCAGATCAAAATGTCTTTGGAATCGTAGTTTTACATGATTATAGACATCGTAGCACAAAGTCTGTGATCTGCAGAAAATCACACTTCAGTTAAGTGAGACATCATTTATGAAAACTCACAACAGCTGCATGGATTGTGATGCACATCAAGATCTAAGGTTAGATCTGACAGAACCTCCCACTGCTGCAACTTCAGTGGAGCTCTGTCTCTTTTTTGTGTGAGACACATCTTCTGGGTATTAGATCAACACTGAGGTATGCAGAGCTCACTAGATAATCTAGTGGTGCCTGTACATGCCTTCAAGCCTGGGCACCTTCCTCAGATAGGATGCTTTTTAAGAGGCAAGGCGAGGAAAAACTGCTGGGCGGCCCTCTGCTTTGACCGGTTGAGGTGAGAGAGATAGAGAGAGAGAAAGATTGGGAGACAGATGGAGAGAGAGATGGGGAGAGAGATAAGGAGGACAGGTGGATAGAGAGAGAGAGGGAATGAAGGACAGGGACACAGACATTTTCAACCACAATAACAAAGACAGCTGTTATAATAGAGAGATTACGATTTGTAGTATTTATGATAACCGCTACAATAACAACACATTAATATTTATAATGATGATGATAATAATAATAGTAATAATAATAATGGTATGATGATGATGATGTTAGTGGGTGTCAACCATGATCCCAGCTGTAGATCGGTCCACGGTGAAAACCACAAAGACTTGGGGGAACAAGTAAATTAGTCAATTCAGTTTGGGATTTCTGGACTTCTGGGGGTTGGATTATGTCACACAAGCTGAATGGAGACATTTCATGTTTGTCTTTCAGTTGTTTTTGTCAATTTTCCTCATTTGTTGAGGAGAATGCATCAATACTGTTTTGCTGCGACACTCCATACATCCCTTATTGACTAAGAAACTTCACCCTTTCTATCAGCATAAGGGCGAGTAGTTAAAGACTGAATTTTCAGTTTTTGGTTAACCATTCTTCTGAAACACAACGAGGCTTCTATTTGAAAACATTTCTTAAGAAATAAAGGTGAAATGAACATCACTCCTTTCACAACATTCAAACGTGGTTCCAGTAGTTTAGGGGATTATTATTGCTTTCTTTTAGATGTGGCTTTGAGTCCCGTGTAAAAACAGAAGATGATCACTTAAATAACCCATCAATTAGCTCCAAAATAGAACGGAGCTCGTGCTAGTTTACATTTTTCAAGTCCACTCCTAAAACTCGGTGTGGCGCATTCTTCCCTGAGTAGAAGAATGCACCTTTCTGACTTCAAAGATGGACGCCACCAAATTATTCGACAGAACTCATTATTTACAGCCCTGTTACGTCACCGCCACTGGGTAATTAACGAGTACTACCATTATGTACTATACGGACACACACTAATGCAAGTCAAAGTGTGCTTAAAACATTACCTATTAAGTAATTCTACTGATAGCTTTCGAAGTAAGCGACCACACCCTCGTGAACCGACACCCGGAAACGCTACAATGACAGCTACTCAAAGGACATTTACTGCATACATTATATTAAATAAATGTCTCCAATGTCTCATGTGACATAATTTAAATATGTTCCGAATATATAAAAGCGAAAATTTAGTCAACTCGAATCCATATTTCACCCTTTTGAGCCCTCAGCTAAATGAAACGTAAAGTTAGCCCTGACATTAGCTAGCCATGACTGGTGTTATGTGCTGGTTGGTGTCCCCTTCTAAAAAGTGACTGTCAGCGTGTAGAATGAGTTCATTAACGTACAGTAAAGGATATTGTCTGAGCAGAGCGTCCACTTCTGCTTCGTCCGGACCACTCTGGTTCTCTCCTCCGTCTTCCTCGTCCACAAACTTGTTCTCGTCGTATTCATCAACGTCTACTTTTCTAAACTTTCCGGGATCTGTATTTTTTGACATTTTGGACAGACCAGTAAAGGTTGTTTAACACAATATAGCGCGTTATGGACAGCAGACTCCTGCAAATGTACTGTCCACTTTCCAGCGACACAACTTCCTGGTTTCTTCTTCGTCTTCCTTTCATTTTCGACATAATTTATGAATGGTGAGCCAATGGGTATTTCAGTAGCGCCACCTAATGGCTTGGAGTATGGAGCTGGAGATAGGCAGGATAAAAAATCGCAACGAAAATCTTCTTTCCAACATGTTTCTATATTTCCATATCACCAAAAAGAATGAGTATTTTAAGTTATGTTCCTTTAGTGCTAACAGTGATTCCCCTTTTTCCAAAACACCACATTACTTGATCAAATTGTTTCTTGTTGGTAATAATGAACCTGTATGCTTTACACAGGAATGCACAGAAAAGAAAAGAAAACATTTTAGTGATGCAATGTCTAAATCCCCATTTTTAAAATATTCATAGGAATGTTAAAAATATGTCTGAGGCAGCAGTAGTGGACACAGGCTGTTTGAAGGCCAGGGGTGGAAAAATTAAATCACACCAGTTGTATGTGGTGGGCCTCAAATTTGTGATCCGTATGGTGCAACATTTATAAACCCTGGTTATGCTAAATCAATCAGAACCTGACGGCACATCTTGGCGAGAGAGTAAGAGACAGCAAGACTGTATCATTCACTCGCTGTCTGCAATGACTGTAATGCAAAATTTAAATCTGTCCAGGACAACACATTTAACCTGAGGAAACACCTGGTCCAATACTAAATATATCTAAAAGCTAAAAGAGTGGACCATGTTTGATAACCTGAAAGCAGTAGCTGCAGCTAACGTTAGCATGTCTGCAGCCAGAGCTGTGGTTGTTCATGGAGAGTTCAACTTCGACATCATCATGCAATCAGTTAGCTTGTTGGATAAATTGTTGTTTATAACTGAGTATTTTTCACTGTCTTGGATTATGTTAGCTTAGTATTTTTGATGGCATTAGCCAGCTCTTAGCCTCAACACACAGCAGGCCACTCATTCAGTCTGAAATTCATTATCAGCATGCTATTTAAACAGGATGTGACGTTTTTAGTATGAAATCAGTACTGCGTTAATTGTGTATTAACAGGGAAACATTTCAGCATTCAATCACTGTGATAGTGACAACAACCACAGGTTTGAGTCCAGACTCGGGTTAGGTTTAGGTTTAGGTTAAGAAAAGATCATGTTTTTAGTTTTAAATGTTCCAGACAAATTAAATACGTTGTCAGTCTATATTGTAATGACTTGTTCTGTATCAACATTATTTCGACTTGCCATATTGATTAATAACATTTCCTCATTATGAAATGAGAAAGCTAATTGGTCGGCATTATGCTTCTTCGATACAAGAATGTACAGAGATGTAATTTGTTCTGAACCCCACCCTTTGTTACTTTTGGTATGTGATACCAGTAGCAGTAGTGTAATCTGTTTGATATGTCTGCATGCTGGACTTTATAGATTGTACCTGCAGCTGTAGTGGGCCAGTCACACATCGCATCAGATCGAAGAACACTTAATGTGACTGTCTGTGAGCAAAGCCACACAAATAGTCTTTTTTTTTTGTTTTGATCTGGGTCTTGATCTTGAACCAGATGCAAGTATTTGACTGGAGAAGTGTCAAAACAGTTTGGTAGTGGTTTACTAACATAAACACACTAAACACACTGCAGTTCAGTTTTCACACTTCTGTCACTGGAATGAAACAAGATCGATCCATTTTGTCCAAACTCTTCCTGGTTCCTTATTCACAGCACTGGGACGTCAACCTACTGTGACATGTAACAGCTGACATGCAAATTTTCTTGCAGATCAGTGAGTGAACATGAGTAGGAAGAGGTCTGTTTTGAAGTATGGCTGTATTCCAGTCTTCTGGGGTCAGTGCTCACAGGAAATGTTTGGTGAGGGATTGTTAAAGACTTTATCAACAAAGACTGAATTGGATGTTTTAATTTCTAATGTACAAGTAAAAGAATTCTTAGTGTATGCATGTATTACATTTTGACAAAGCTTGCATGCATGAAAATGACTTTTGCAGATGTCTGAGTATGATGTTACCTAAAAATAGATGATGACATAAACTCCACCATCGGAGGTTGTATGATAACCCCATGATTGTCTCTCTTTCTGTTCTGTACAAGATCTCTTATTGACAGATAAGATAACATGGATTGCTGGGTCTAGAGCCAAGGAAGACTTTATTTGATTTTCTGTTAAAATTGTAAGGGGTGAATTTGTCAATAAATGATAAGCTAGAGGTGTTAAGTGAAAATAATAATAATAAATAAATTAATAATAATAATAACAATGATATATATATATATATATATATATATATATATATATATATACAGAGTATATATATATATAACTACTACTGAAACCAAAATTTTCAGTATTATTTTCACTATTTCAATATTATCTTTGTTTCTGAATTGTTTTTCTGCGATTTAAAGTAATTAGACATATCTAAATATATATACATGTTTAGAATTTAAATTGGATGGCTCTATTGCACTGCTACCTTTGTATGGATACCTGTTAAGTCCCTGATGATCATTCATTAGAGGCTTTTGTTGAGGCCCATCTTGCTGGAACAGCAAACTCACAGGCAGCTCTAGCTGATCTGAGATCACAGGGGAAAGTCAGAGGGCCTGTAGTCTGCTGTTCTTTTGTTATGTCTGAGGTTATGTTTTCATCACCATTTGTTTGGTTGTTAAAGAATATTTTAAATGTTCATTGGAATGGAACAGAGGTGATTAGATTTTGAGATGGGTCTGGATCAAAGTGCAGACACAGGTACCTGTTTGCAGCCTTGGTGGAGGTATCTTTTAGTGTCCTTGTAGTTTAAAATGTGTCTTCATCTCCTACCAGTCATTTGTATCACCTTTAGTATGAACTGGAAATGGTAACAATACAGTAATTATAATTTTATAAAACATTTTGGAGTGATGAGGGCAACTACTGCACTTCATTTGCATGCATGAGGTGTAGGTGTGTTTTTCTCAGTTCTAAAGGTTGTTACATGATTAGGACACATACATCCTTTGTGTGGATGTATACCATGTGCTCAAGTTCACCCTGTCTGGTACCTGATAACATCTCTTTTTAAATCTGTTGCACAATAAACTACCTCACCAGTACCTCCGCATTGACCTCCTTCCTGCTTCTGACTGGCTTTATTTGTGGACGTCTAACATTTGCAGATTTATTTTCAGGTCTGTTTCAGTTTTATAAACTAAACACAGTCCTCGAGTTTCCATTTTTTTAATGTTCCTTTTTAAAATGTGACAAATTTTCTGAAAACCAAACACACTATTTAGTACTTTTAGAAAATAGAACTTTGTATGAATACACAGGTTATAAATGCGATGATAAAACACCATCAAATCACATGCATGTGTTTGGATAAATGCAACTTAACATATAGACAATATTAATGGCAAATAGTGAAACAGTAGTCATTTAGTAGAGCTTCACATCTTCCCATCACACACCGATAAAAACATTCCATGATTAACACCTTCAAAAGTATACAAACGTGAACGTGGCAGATTTATCCGTGAGCAGTGTGTAAAAACAAAGAGAAAAGTCAGAGTTTAAAGGCTGCCGTGGAACAGGAAGCACGGTAATAGCTCCTTTTGTTTAAGTAAAGATCTTGAATTTTCTTCCGTCAAGGGGTGATACCATCAGCCGTGCTGAGCCTGGGGAGTCAAGAGGCCGCCTGTAGTTTTTCCAGATGACGGTACAGACTCTGAAGAACAGCAGGATGCACGCTAACACCAGCAGAACAACTGATGGAACACAGAAGAGGAAGAAATGCAGCAGGGTGTGATTGGGTCAGCCATCAGAACTTCAAGAAGCTCTTTTAAAATGTACAGAAGGGCAGCATGCATGGATTTGTTGTTTGTTCTGTTCATACACCATAAAAAAGGAAGTAAACAGTCAATTTTCTTGTTCGACTCTGCTATAAGACTGAAGTACGGCTGTGTTGGTGCTAAACTCACCCATAAATATAGAATTGATAGTTGGATCAGCTGGGTTAAAATGTCTCATGATGTTTCCAACCAGAGCAACAATCACCACAGGATACACCGTCACAATGTAACGCACCCAACGGTCCAGCAGCCAGTTCTCCAGGAAGAACCTGCACACAAACACAACACAGTCAGCAACTGGTAAACGTGAACGACCCGAGGAAAGGAGCGCTGCCTGGACTAAAGGGATCCAAATGTTCTTTGGATAGGGATACAGGAAGACCTGAAAGTCATGAGGAGACTCTAAGGCACAAATAAAATGCCTTTATTTTAATGGCATGGTCATGTTAGACATTAAAATACAGAGCTGCAATGTGTTTCATCAGGGAGTCAAACAGATCTCACACAAACAGAGGACCTTTAATGGTGGTGTAAACCAATGAGAGTCCACACAATGATAATTTGTTACACCAAAAAGTCTACATATTTATAGACTATTTAGATTTATAGACTATTTATAGACTACAATGTCCCATTTGCAAAGTGT
The DNA here is from genome assembly GCA_037577475.1 of Chaunax sp. Z400. Taxonomy (NCBI): domain Eukaryota; kingdom Metazoa; phylum Chordata; class Actinopteri; order Lophiiformes; family Chaunacidae; genus Chaunax; species Chaunax sp. Z400. The sequence goes on along the minus strand of CM075198.1, from coordinate 25,675,599 downwards.
TTTACATTGGAAGAACCAAAAGATGCTTAGAAGACAGTTAACAGAACACAAATATGTTGTCTGCACAGAGAATGTTAACTATCCCATGGATAAACACAACCTGGACTTACAACAGTGACCCAGCTACATCACAAGTCTTTGGCTTTGACCACAACCCACCATCCATAAGATAAAGTGACAGACGACAGAAACAACCAATGAGAGGCCTTTTGGATTCATAAATTACAGGCTACTAAGCATCCAGGCCTAAATGAGGATTTAGATTCTACTGCCTTCTGTAAATATTTTTCTAACCACATTTTTGGTGTTACAGAGATTCTCATTGGTTTACACCATATTAAAGGTCCTCTGTTTGACTCCCTGATGAAGGCTTGATGCTGACACGTGTTGCAGCTCTGTATTTTACTGTCTCACATGAACATACCATTATAATAAAGGCATTTCATTTGTTTTTAAAGAGACTGCTTTAGAGTTTCCTCATTATTTTCAAGTCCACTGGTAAATGTACTGGAGCACAGTGATGGTTCTACAGAGCACCCATAAATATGATCTCAAGTACTGTTGTCAGAACACAAGAAGCTGATGCTGTCAGCAGTATTTCTACACCGAAGTGTCCCTCAGCAGCTACCGTCTTAACAGTCATCCAGTCTCAATATTCAAAAAATGTAACATTTAGATTTTTCACCAACATTTATATACAATCATGAAAAAGACCAGGATTGTACTTTCACGAGCTAATGTTAGCTAAAAGCTAAATTTATCTGCTAGGATCAGAAGGTGAGTCTGTCACTCTTCTACTTTCGAAATGCTTTTAATTTAAACTCATCCAATCAGATCTTACCATCCCATCACCTCTCCAAACAGGATGCACAGAGAGGCTGTTGCTGCTGTGCTCCTGTCCACCCCCCACAGCTGGAGAACCAGTGAGAAGTTAATCAGAGAGGCAATGGAGGTCCATGTGGTGTAGAGAGCCAGGCCATTCTGGACCTGAACATGTGTGGAGAAAAGATGACATCATTCATGAGGAGCAGTTTTACTTTTTTCACCAGCAGTGTACTGAGTAAAGGGCAATCATCTGTTCAACACACACACACACACACACACACACACACACACACACACACACACACACACACACACACACACACACACACACACACACACACACACACACACACACACACACACACACACACACACACACACACACAGCCGTACCAGTATTCTGAGACAGGCCAGGTCTTTGTGATGGTACGTCTTTAACCAGAGACCATAGTAATCTGTTGCAACACAACAGAAGAACAACGTGCTGTGGTTGGAAACCACTATCATGATTAATACCACCAGAGCTGCCAGCATCATCCTGCAACACAGACAGAAGGAACATAAACGCATCATCATATCTGCAGAATGAATTTCAGCTGCTTTATTATAAGCGGTAGGATACAGCTGATGATACAGCTAACAAAATAATCTAGAATAATCAGTCAGTTATTTAAAGCCTATCTACAGCCTTGATTCACATCAGTCATATCATAATACAGGATCACCAGGTGCTATACTGATGTTCACAATCATGGGGTGATCACCTTGGTAACAATACTGTGAAGAGTTCCATACCTAAAAACACATTTTCCAGCAGATATTAAACTTTTAATTAGACAGGTTGACTGAGATTTCTGCCTCTATCCTCGTTCAATGGAGGTAAAAGGAATTTTGTTTGCAGTGCATCTGTTATTCTGAAACACAGACAGACCCACTGTTCATTTTTTCAATACATATAAAATTATTTATAATAGATTTTCATTTTTTAAATTAACTGTGCTTTTAAATGTTAAAAAAAATTAAAATACTTTCATAGTTCTAGGTGGAAGCAGATAACTACTTCTTCTACTCTTTTTGTGGGTGAACCAACCCTTTAAGAATAATAAGTATATTTTTGTCATAAAGGTGCATCATTCATTCATCATTTATTCTTTTCATACCTAAATGCTTGCTGATGAGCTCTGTCTCATTATAAACGTAGCTTAATTCTTGCTTATGATTCATTTCAGGATGTTTCCAGTCCTCCTCATTCTCCTCAATGCCCCCCCCCCCTTATATCCAACACACACTCAGACTTATAGTGCTTTTGTTTTCCTTGCTCTTGTTTGTGTGTGTGATGAAAGTGATAAGTAGAAGACATACTCTCTGTCCCACAGCAGCAGCCATATCATGTTCAGGACCATGCTGGACAGCCAGGAAAAGTAGAAGGCACAGGGAAGCAGACACTGAGCCCAGGATCTATTCAAAGATAGACAAATATCAGTATCATTTGCATTTGAATGAGTTAGACAGACCAAACAGACAAATCAAATCTATATGAGCAAATATCTAAAGCCCCTTTCCCACTGCGTAGTACCAGCTCTACCTGGCTCTACTCTACTCCACTCAGCTTGGTTTTCTGCATGTCGTTTTCCATGCTGATGGTTCCTCCTCAGGGTAGATTGGGGCCGTGTGAAACTGCTGTGGCGTAGTCTTTAACGTGACACACACCTCTCTGGTGATCCTCTCATCAGCTGTTTAAGACAGGAACGTCTGCACCTCCTCAATATATGCAATAAATAAAAATTACGGTCGCTAAAGTAGCTTTGCTGTTTACGTGTGGCGGCCATTGATTTGTGCTGTGCAGGATACTCTGTGTGTTCGGGCGTTGACCAATCAGTGGTCTGTAATGTTTAACGTGACCTTTTAGTACCTGCTCGGCTCTCTTGGAACTGAAGCAGACCAGGTACCAGGTCCTTTTTGCCTTGTGGACATGCAAAAAAGGTGAGTCGAGCTGGTACTATACAGTGGAAAAGGGGCTTAATTGGACTTATTTTGCTGTTAGCTTACCCTCTGAATACATATGAAGTGATGTATATGACCATGAGGGTGAGCCAGGTGTAGATAACACCCCAGATGGAGAAGGTCCAGCCAGCTGGGGTGATGTCTGTCTCATAGCGGGCCGATACGTTGCCTGTAGAGAAATGGAATGGACCTGCAAAACCACAGAGGCATTCAGTCATTCAGCTCTGACACTGACGGCTGGTTGAGAAGGTGCGGCTCTCTGTCGGCTCTCCAGTTCATTCCAGAGGTGTTGGATGGAGATGAGGTAAATTCTTCAAAACTGGAAAACCATTTAGTTGCCTTCGTTTGGCACATTGTCATGTTAACACAGGACAGGACAACACTGCTGATGTGGACAGACCATAAGATTTATCGCAGGTGAATATGAGCAAACTGACATGAAAATCACTGAAGTTCAAATGTAAATGTAAAAAATGTAAAGATAAGCAAACTGAAGCAACCAGATATGAGACGCACCCCTTTAGGTCCTCTATGAAGCATGTGTGACCTTTAATAGAATTCTGTCTGGTGGTTAGACAGACCATACAGTGTTACGTACAGACACAACCCTTTGGTGGAGGTGTAAGAAAACACCAAGGTTGAAGGAACACTATGTGCAAAAACATGACTGTTTGACTACCACTGATATTATCAATATTATAAATGATACTACTAATCATATCAGATTTATTATCATCATTGGTTTTAGTATGTAGTTATAGTGGTAGTTAATCTACATTATGCAGTTATTGTAGTAGTTTTTATAGATTCGACTCTTTCAATAGAAACACTATTTCTGTTATTATTGTTGCTGCTGTGCATCTCTCTGTTTTTCTTCACCGCTGTTACCAGGTGCTTCCTCATGGAGGATTGTTGGGCCTGTAGTATAAAGAGGACAGTGCAGACCTCCTCCTCAGGAAGTGCCCTCAGGTCATTTCTGTTGTTTTTGTGAGATTCTAATACTGATACTTCGATGTATAATCAGCATTTATGGTTGTAGATGTTGGAGGTGGAGCTCTAATGCCTGGCTGCAGCCTGCAGAACATAACATGTGTGCTAGCTATGGCTGAGCTTGTTGACCGTTGCTCTGGTAGGCAGTGTAATTAGAGAACAATGTAGTTTGGAGAACAAAACTTAAGTGTCACATTATTTGTATAAATCTAATTTGAGGGGGCTTCTGTCTTTGGTCGAACCACTAACAACGGAGACATGTGACAAGGAGGCCTTACTAAACACAGCTTTATTTTGTGAGGAGGAATCACTGGTTTAATTATGTACAATGCATGGTATTTAAACTGGTGAATGTAGTGGAGTGAAGAGCACAACAGTTCCAACTAAAATCTCTGAAGTACAACACTTGAGTAAATGACCTTAATTTTAAATACTGCTTCAGAGCAAGCAAACACACTGCCTGTTACCTCAGTCATTATTTTGAAAAATGTCTTTAAAAGGGAAAAAAAAGCTTCGATCATGCCCTAACCCTAACCCTAACCCTTAACAAAGTTTGGGATTGTACATAAAAATCCAGGAAGGGAATTGTTCCATTACTCTGAGCATCGGAATGATTTTATTACCACACCCCACCGACACATTCATCGTTTCCATCCAAACCAACGGCCTTTATAATGTTGATCACTCTTCTAGTTCATTCTCTGTATTTGATGGTCTTCTTTAAAAGCTTTCGCTCATTTCTGTTGACCGAGATGTTGCTGTGATTTCCTTAGATAATTTAGTGACGTCACCACCAACCATTCAACTCCATTATTTGATAGAACTAAGGTAACAATAAGACTGTTATTCTAATGTTTACTGTGTTCTAATTTCACTGGACCAGCTGTTTAACTGGGTCCAAACAGCATCTTTCCATTTATGTTAATTATTGTTCTTGAAACAAACCAGTGCTCCCAATAAAAGTGTCTTTATATAACCCTCGAGTTAATGACGTAACTAGCTACAAGCTCAACATGCTAATGTTAAATGAAGAGAGGCATTAAGAGAAGTTAGACATACATTATTAGCAATAGTTCCTTGCTGTTTTGTGGAACAATAGTAGAGACATAATGAGCTGCCATTTACAACATTACATTACATAAGTCTCCCTCCGAGTAGTTTTGTAACTCATGTAAACATAGTTGTTTATGTTAAGGTAAAACCGACATTACATGGCTTAAATAACACCATTACGTCACATTAAGACGTCTCATAATGTAGTTTAAATAAGTCGACATTTCAGAAACCCTACCGTTAAGTTGACCCTTAACATTTGTGAGTAAATAAGGTTATTTTTAACTCACCTCTGCCAGCTCCGGCCAGCGCGTTTACGATTATTACGGCGATATAGACGGCCGCACATAAGATAATCACGCAGATTCTGGGTAAGCTGTTTTCCTTCATGATACCGAGTCTGTTGGTTCGTCCGGCAAAGTTCTAGTCTATTACTCTGCTGCTGGTTTAATGTCAGCTGCTGCCAGCAGGACGGAAACACAGGCACAGACGCACGTTCACTAAGTGATGCGTTCACGTGCTGTTTGTAAACGCCCAGAGCACTGACACAGATACAAAAAACAAAAGAAAAAAAAGGAGAGGGAAAGTATTTTCATCTGAATTTAATATTTTTATTTATAAGGCAAAGTGTGACTAGACATGTTTGTACTAATGGTAGCTAAAGCCAGTAAAAGTGTGTTGTGACTTTTAACTGAGCTTTGAGTTTAGACAGACGTGATAATGGGGTCCTCTACAGGTAAACTGTGGAAATACAGAGTCCTACACTGGCCTTCATTAAAGTTTTCTGTAACTTACCATACACGAGCTACAAAAGATAAATCTCCTCAGTTTCAACATTTTCAGGTTACTTTTACATTTTTTGGAGCAGGCTCAGAGTTTACTTACTGTGATTTTAAATAGATTTATTAAATATTATTTATTTGTCAAGGAGGTTAAATGACCAGTTTGGTTTGTTTTCACTGTTAGCAGGACAACACCTGACAGAGTTTCATGAAACATGGTGGGAGGATTAAGTAAGAAGCAGTGAAGAACCCTTTAACTTATCTTATCTGGATAAAGATCAGGCTTTTTGTCATTTACACTGAAACTACCTGATGGATTACCATAAAACTGACTGGGTAGAAGAGTGGGAACTATCCCAAAGATGGAACCATCACATTTTGGAGTAGATCCAGATGAAGGGGTGGATCCATTCCCCCCCCCCCACTTTCTTAAACATGGTAAGAAAAGTCGAGGGCAGCCATTTAACTCAAGAAGTTATAGACAGATATACCCAAAACTTTTTTCAGAGATAGACGTCAGGGATGGGAACAGGTGACGACACTGAGGGTAGACTCCAACCAGCAGAAAAAGGAATGGTTCTCTTCTGGAACAGCTGTTTTCCCTATGACAAAACTTGTGGATGGATCCAAGTTCTAGGTGTATGATTTCAATCTAAACAGGTGCTGCATATAAATATGAATGTAAGCCTTGGCAGAGGTTTGCGGTCTCTGAATGCTCTTGTTTTGAGTTGACATTGTTGAAGTTCCTTTACGGTCAGAAGTACTAGTCAGTCTGTGAGAACAAGTATAATGTCTTCCATGGTTCTGGCAAAGCTCTGTTCCAAACTGGAGGTGTGGAGCTGGAAGTACAGGATAGCATTTGGGAGGAGTTGCATCAAATAAATTTCAGGTTTATGTGTTTTTGTAGCTTTACCCAAAATACAGACAACTCAGGATATGTTGGCTCGGCTGCTTTGGTTTTCACCTGATCTTTTTCTTATATTACACAACTTTAAGAAAGTGCAGGCCTTAATCTCTGGAAAGCTGTTTAATTGTCTATTTCACACTTGGTATTGACTTATTTCTAATGTTAAAACTGAAAACTCAAATCAGATTTAGAGCAGTTTGTGTTCATTTGGTAGTACAAGGGAAAAATAAGTTAGACTTTTGACATATAAATCCATGTGTTCATAATATTGTGTGCGTACAGGTTTACTTGTGATGCTGAAATCAGCCAAGACTGATTTTCTCTGCTGTGGTCCAACATTTTCTGTATTAATACAGACAGTGAGGATGTGTCGATACACGACTCACATTGTCTAGTCTGGAGACTTGAACAGACAACATCAGTTATCAGCAGCACTCTCTCTTACATTCTCAATTCTCTGTTGAGAAGTTTGTTTTCAGCTGTTTTATTACGTGAAATAAATGATTGCCCTGTTTGCTCAGGACTCTGTGGAAGGACCCCGGGTCTGTGAGCTGATGCAGCACATGTTAAAATGTCAAGACACTGTTGAGCACTGTTTGTTCTATGAGCAGACCATCACCCAAAGCCCACCTCTCAGTTCATAACCATTAGCCAATAAAATGCCAAAGATACAAACATGTATTGCATTAATAATGGTAGTGATAGAAGACATGGCATGAAAAAGAAGCAGAGGCACAATATCTGGACAGATGTGTAAAAACATTGTGGTAAAATGTAACACCTGCTGCATCAGCTCAGGGATAACACATGTTGAGTCATGTCAGTGATTGACTGCGTCAGTGACAGACACTTCAACATGTTGACAGCAGTGACTGGGGATAGAACCACCAACCTTTTGATAAGTGGATGACTGCTCCAATAAGATAATAATAATAATAGCTAATAGGAGAAAAAAGGGCACGAGTAAATCACAGTGTTTTAATTGTTGGTGCTCTGTGAAATTAAAGCCTGCATGTGATTGGCTGGTTGCTGTATGTCCTGTGGTGCTGCACTTGCTTGGTTTTTGGCTGTTGTATGAAAATGGTCGACAAGCTCGTATATGATCATGACTAATGTCATCATATAATACACATGTTCATATTTATGATGTTTTAATAGCTGGTATTTTTCTGTTCATCTGTGACGATAAAACATACAGAAATTATTTAAATCTAATTATAGGAACATTTAAAGCTGCAGCTAATAAAAAAGAAGTTTAAAGTTGCTTTAAATCGTGTTTCCTCTTGATCCATGTAATATTCCCTCTCCTTTTAGCCACTATGTTCCTGGTTTCTGACTGTGTGTCTGCTGTTTGGGGCTGAGCAGGTGGTTTATTTACACCATTTTCTGAAAACAGCTGGAAACTCTGTTGATGCAGTTCCATTAGCAGCTGAAATGCTCGGTAGAGCTGAGGGGAGAACGGTTTGTGACAGCATGAAGTATTTCCCCTTTTGAAAACAGCATCATAAAGCTGTACTCTTTCCTTTGAGGATGTGGGAGAACAATCCAACACACACACGGTATAACTGGTGCTGTGTTATGCAGCTGTTGACAGACCGACAGACCCTCCAGCATCACCACCTCCTGATCTCCTCTCTACTGACTCAATTAATGCGTTTTTCTCCCTTAATTCTGCCAAACATTAAACTAATCTAGTTAACATGACAATCTTTGATGCAATTAACTATAAATCCTGCTGTATCTAACATCTGCTGCCCTAATACCTGTCTGCAGTTCTGCTTTAATGGCATGCCATGAAACCTATTAGAGTTATCACGCTGCTCTTTGAAAGTCTGGAGCGATCCACAGTAAATGCCTCAGTAACGATCCATTACAGGCCCATTTCAAACCTAATGTTTTTAATTTCATTTCAACAGTTCAACACTTTCTTTGTCTCACTATTTGATTTGATTCTCTGCAGTGTAGATTTCATCCACACTAGTGGTGAGACTGCACTTATCAAGGCAAGACCAGTCCTCTAACTGGCTATCTGAGTCTATTGTGGCTTTCTGGTCCAGTCCTAAATTGGTCCAAATCCCATTTACACTAAAGAGACTCAATTATTTCAATGTCTGTGCAGGTCTAGGATATTAAAGTCAGTTGAAGAATGAGGAGCTGTTTAACATGAAGCACAGACTGAAGCATTTCACCCATCTGTTGTCAGTTTAGAGAAGGTAGAATAAGAGTCCAGAAACCTGGAGAAACATGAGTGAAGATTTCAACGAATAAAAAGGTGTAAATAACGTTTCTTCATATCAAAATGGGATCTCTGAGTGTCTGGAGACTAAAGTTACACTGTACAACCTGTATGGAGTCATTTTATGTTTGCTTTCATTTGTGCTTTTACATTTTAAATGTCTTCAGTTGTTCTTCTTCAGGTGTTATGGAGAAGGCTTCAGCGCTGTTTTGCTGTGAAGCTCCTGAAATGTTTGAGAACTAAGAAACAAAGACGATTCAGTTATTATGAGGGTAAGTAGATGATGACTGTATTTCATGTTTGGATGAAATGAATCTCATGGCTACATTTCTGCTTCTTCAACTGGGTTTGACATTCTAGTTAATCCATTACTAACCCAGCCCATACTTTAATCTTTACTCTGTCAGTTACCTGGTTTCTTCTCTTTATGTAAACAGTATCAGGATCTAAAACTAGATCCAGGATGATGATGATGATGGTGATGATGATGATGATGGCTACTCCTAATGATAAATTACATAAAGACAAACTGCCTGAAGGCATGTTCCAGCTGTTGGACAGAAGATTTAAAGTCCCTCTATTGTAACAGCATCTGATGTGTAATTTCTTATGTGGTTGTCTTTATCAAACAGAACATCCACTTAAACATTACGTAACTGTGTATGTATGTATGTGTGTGTTAAGAAGCCTGAGGCTGGCAGTCCTGAGTCTCTATGCTGCTGCTCTCATAGTCTTTGTGCAGGTCCAGTGGTCCATAAAGGCTCTCCAGTACAGTCAGTACTCTGCCCTGGACTGAATCCACCTGCTCCACGGGGCAGTATTCGTCTAGACTGGACCTGCAAACACACATGTTAAACACATTTAACTGGTTCCCTTCTGCAGGTCTTAGTCTCTGTGTGGCTGCACTACCTGGACATAGTAACCAGCGTCGGTTTGGGCAGAGCCTTCAGAAACAGCTGCACAGCTGAGACAAGTCTGTCTATCTCCTCATCGGTGCTGATGTGGTGAGGCAACTCGGCAGAGTCACAGGTTAACCCTGCCTGATGCACCTGAGAGAGAGAGAGCAGATGGAGGGAGGAGGAGGAGGAGGAGGAGGGTTGAAGCAGAAAATACCAGAGGAAAAAAGAATGAGAGTCTGACTGAGGGAAGATTGCAAAGAGAGAACATGGAAGATGAGAGAAGCAACACAATCAGAGGAAAGGTCATGATAAGCAGGTCGGCAGATAGACAACACACAGACAACCTCACAAATACATCCACACACACACAGACAACCTCACAAATACATCCACACACACACAGACAACCTCACAAATACATCCACACACACACAGACAACCTCACAAATACATCCACACACACACAGACAACCTCACAAATACATCCACACACAGACAACCTCACAAATAAATCCACAAACAGACAACCTCACAAATACATCCACACAGAGACGACCTCACAAATACATCCACACACAGACAACCTCACAAATACATCCACAGACAGACAACCTCACAAATACATCCACACACAGACAACCTCACAAATACATCCACACACATGCAACCTCACAAATACATCCACAGACAGACATACATCACAAATGCATCCACAAACAGAAACACATCACAAATGCATCCACACACAGACACACATCACAAATACATCCACACACAGACACGCATCACAAATACATCCACACACAGACACACATCACAAATACATCCACAGACAGACAACCTCACAAACACATCTACACACCGACAGACAACCTCACAAATACATCTACACACACACAGACAACCTCACAAACACATCTACACACAGACAGATAACCTCACAAACACATCTACACACACACAGACAACCTCACAAATGCATCCACACACAGACAACCTCACAAACACATCCGCACACACACAACCTCACAAATACATCCACACACAGACAACCTCACAAACACATCCAGCCACAGACAACCTCACAAATAAATCCACACACAGACAGACGACCTCACAAATACATCCACACACAGACAACCTCACAAATACATCCACACACATGCAACCTCACAAATACATCCACAGACAGACATACATCACAAATACATCCACACACAGAAACACATCACAGACACATCCACACACACAGACACACATCACAAATATATCCACAAACAGAAACACATCACAAACACATCCACACACACAGACACACATCACAAATATATCCACAGACAGACAACCTCACAAATACATCTACACACACACAGACAACCTCACAAACACATCTACACACACACAGACAACCTCACAAATGCATCCACACACAGACAACCTCACAAATGCATCCACACACAGACAACCTCACACACACATCCACACACACGAAGACAACCTCACAAACACATCAACACACACAGACAATCTCACAAACACATATACACACAGACAGACAACCTCACAAACACATCCACAAAAAGACAACCTCACAAATACATCCACACAAAGACAACCTCAAAAGTACATCCACACAAAGTGTGTGTCTGTTATTGTAGCTTAGCTTGCTACATTTCTCTGGGGGGTAGCTTCAGTGTCGTCAGGCATCATTTAAGCTTAGCTCATTACACACAGTGCATTAACATCCTTACCATTTCATAGTCTGGGCACAGATTTCTCAGCTTCAAACTGGAAACCAGTTGGGCTAACGAAGCCATGCTGAGAACATGTAAAGAAGAAAACAGGAAGATAACAAGACTAGCTATGCCTTTAAAATCCCAACAATGGACAAACAGTGGCACAGACTTAATACTACAGTCATAGTGTGACAAATGTCACTATAAAGTAAACTACAGCATGTCTACGACACAGGCAGTAAAGTCACTTCGTCTTACTGTTAGCTTTGTCAGAGCTGTTTACACAGATGACATTTTGATATTTAGGACACATATGGTGTAATTAACATTATGTACAACATTACATTACTGTGTCTGAAATCTCTGCCCCTCTACACTAAATAGTGAGCAGTATATTGGAATTTACTCACTAATCATTAACATTTTACATGTGTAATTTCTGCATCTCCACAATGTGGAGCATTGTTTTAGAGGCACAGAGGACATGACAGACTGAACACTGTGCCCAATGATCATTTCAGTAAAGAGGAAATCAGGGGAGTCAGGCTGTGTGGTTCTCTATACTTTACCCAGGGTGGCTGGCCCAGCGTGTGACCGTCTCCTCCCCATCATCCTCTAGCAGGTCAGCAAACGCTGCTTCCAGGTCCTCTAGCTGATGCACACGATGGTCCACACACTCATTAAGCTCCTCCTGAACAGACATACACATGTTATTCATTTACAAAACATTACAGATTTACAATGAAACCCCACTACTCCACAAATGTAGTGGTAACATGAGGGTGGGTGAGTAGAAGGGCTGTCACCAAATTGGGTTTTCACGACATGATTATGTGTATGAGGGTTGTAATCCTACTCTGTATATAAGAAAGAAGAGAGTTGTAATCCTACTCTGTATGTAAGAGGGTTGTAATCCTACTCTGTATATAAGAGGGTTGTAATCCTACTCTGTATATAAGAGGGTTTTAATCCTACTCTGTATATAAGAGGGTTTTAATCCTACTCTGTATATAAGAGGGTTTTAATCCTACTCTGTATATAAGAGGGTTTTAATCCTACTCTGTATATAAGAGGGTTTTAATCCTACTCTGTATATAAGAGGGTTTTAATCCTACTCTATATATAAGAGGGTTTTAATCCTACTCTGTATATAAGAGGTTTATAATCCTACTCTGTATATAAGAGGGTTGTAATCCTACTCTGTATATAAGAGGGTTGTAATCCTACTCTGTATATAAGAGGGTTTTAATCCTACTCTGTATATAAGAGGGTTTTAATCCTACTCTGTATGTAAGAGAGTTGTAATCCTACTCTGTATATAAGAGGGTTGTAATCCTACTCTGTATATAAGAGGGTTTTAATCCTACTCTGTATATAAGAGAGTTGTAATCCTACTCTGTATATAAGAGGGTTGTAATCCTACTCTGTATATAAGAGGGTTTTAATCCTACTCTGTATATACGAGAGTTGTAATCCTACTCTATAAGTAAGAGGGTTGTAATCCTACTCTGTATGTAAGAGGGTTGTAATCCTACTCTGTATATAAGAGGGTTTTAATCCTACTCTGTATATAAGAGAGTTGTAATCCTACTCTGTAAGTAAGAGGGTTTTAATCCTACTCTGTATATAAGAGGGTTTTAATCCTACTCTGTATATAAGAGAGTTGTAATCCTACTCTGCATGTAAGAGGGTTGTAATCCTACTCTGTATGTAAGAGGGTTGTAATCCTACTCTGTATATAAAAGGGTTTTAATCCTACTCTGTATGTAAGAGGGTTGTAATCCTACTCTGTATATAAAAGGGTTTTAATCCTACTCTGTATGTAAGAGGGTTGTAATCCTACTCTGTATATAAAAGGGTTTTAATCCTACTCTGTATATAAGAGAGTTGTAATCCTACTCTGTATATAAAAGGGTTTTAATCCTACTCTGTATATAAGAGAGTTGTAATCCTACTCTGTAAGTAAGAGGGTTGTAATCCTACTCTGTATATAAGAGAGAAGAGAGTTGTAATCCTACTCTATATGTAAGAGGGTTGTAATCCTACTCTGTATATAAGAGCGTTTTAATCCTACTCTGTATATAAGAGGTTTATAATCCTACTCTGTATATAAGAGGGTTGTAATCCTACTCTGTATATAAGAGGGTTGTAATCCTACTCTGTATATAAGAGGGTTTTAATCCTACTCTGTATGTAAGAGGGTTTTAATCCTACTCTGTATGTAAGAGAGTTGTAATCCTACTCTGTATATAAGAGGGTTGTAATCCTACTCTGTATATAAGAGGGTTTTAATCCTACTCTGTATATAAGAGAGTTGTAATCCTACTCTGTATATAAGAGGGTTGTAATCCTACTCTGTATATAAGAGGGTTTTAATCCTACTCTGTATATACGAGAGTTGTAATCCTACTCTATAAGTAAGAGGGTTGTAATCCTACTCTATAAGTAAGAGGGTTGTAATCCTACTCTGTATGTAAGAGGGTTGTAATCCTACTCTGTATATAAGAGGGTTTTAATCCTACTCTGTATATAAGAGAGTTGTAATCCTACTCTGTAAGTAAGAGGGTTTTAATCCTACTCTGTATATAAGAGGGTTTTAATCCTACTCTGTATATAAGAGAGTTGTAATCCTACTCTGCATGTAAGAGGGTTGTAATCCTACTCTGTATGTAAGAGGGTTGTAATCCTACTCTGTATATAAAAGGGTTTTAATCCTACTCTGTATGTAAGAGGGTTGTAATCCTACTCTGTATATAAAAGGGTTTTAATCCTACTCTGTATATAAGAGAGTTGTAATCCTACTCTGTAAATAAGAGGGTTGTAATCCTACTCTATATGTAAGAGGGTTGTAATCCTACTCTGTATATAAGAGGGTTTTAATCCTACGCTGTATATAAGAGGTTTCCAATCCTACTCTGTATATAAGAGGGTTTTAATCCTACTCTGTATATAAGAGGTTTATAATCCTACTCTGTAAGAGGTTTATAATCCTACTCTGTATATAAGAGGGTTAAAATCCTACTCTGTATATAAAAGGGTTTTAATCCTACTCTGTATGTAAGAGGTTTATAATCCTACTCTGTAAGAGGTTTATAATCCTACTCTGTATATAAGAGGGTTAAAATCCTACTCTGTATATAAAAGGGTTTTAATCCTACTCTGTATATAAGAGGTTTATAATCCTACTCTGTATATAAGAGGTTTCCAATCCTACTCTGTAATTAAGAGGGTTGTAATCCTACTCTGTATATAAGAGGGTTTTAATCCTACTCTGTATATAAGAGGGTTTTAATCCTACTCTGTATATAAGAGGTTTATAATCCTACTCTGTATATAAGAGGTTTATAATCCTACTCTGTATATAAGAGGGTTGTAATCCTACTCTGTATATAAGAGGTTTATAATCCTACCCTGTAAGAGGTTTATAATCCTACTCTGTAAGAGGTTTATAATCCTACTCTGTATGTAAGAGGGTTTTAATCCTACTCTGTATATAAAAGGGTTTTAATCCTACTCTGTATATAAGAGGGTTTTAATCCTACTCTGTAAGAGGTTTATAATCCTACTCTGTATGTAAGAGGGTTGTAATCCTACTCTGTATATAAGAGGGTTTTAATCCTACTCTGTATATAAAAGGGTTTTAATCCTACTCTGTATATAAGAGGGTTTTAATCCTACTCTGTATATAAGAGAGTTGTAATCCTACTCTGTATATAAGAGGGTTGTAATCCTACTCTGTATATAAGAGGGTTTTAATCCTACTCTGTATATACGAGAGTTGTAATCCTACTCTGTAAGTAAGAGGGTTGTAATCCTACTCTGTATGTAAGAGGGTTGTAATCCTACTCTGTATATAAGAGGGTTTTAATCCTACTCTGTATATAAGAGGGTTTTAATCCTACTCTGTATATAAGAGAGTTGTAATCCTACTCTGCATGTAAGAGGGTTGTAATCCTACTCTGTATGTAAGAGGGTTGTAATCCTACTCTGTATATAAAAGGGTTTTAATCCTACTCTGTATGTAAGAGGGTTGTAATCCTACTCTGTATATAAAAGGGTTTTAATCCTACTCTGTATATAAGAGAGTTGTAATCCTACTCTGTATATAAAAGGGTTTTAATCCTACTCTGTATATAAGAGAGTTGTAATCCTACTCTGTAAGTAAGAGGGTTGTAATCCTACTCTGTATATAAGAGAGAAGAGAGTTGTAATCCTACTCTATATGTAAGAGGGTTGTAATCCTACTCTGTATATAAGAGCGTTTTAATCCTACTCTGTATATAAGAGGTTTCCAATCCTACTCTGTATATAAGAGGGTTTTAATCCTACTCTGTATATAAGAGGTTTATAATCCTAGTCTGTAAGAGGTTTATAATCCTACTCTGTATATAAGAGGGTTAAAATCCTACTCTGTATATAAAAGGGTTTTAATCCTACTCTGTATGTAAGAGGTTTATAATCCTACTCTGTAAGAGGTTTATAATCCTACTCTGTATATAAGAGGGTTATAAATCTACTCTGTATATAAGAGGTTTATAATCCTACTCTGTATATAAGAGGTTTATAATCCTACTCTGTATATAAGAGGGTTGTAATCCTACTCTGTATATAAGAGGTTTATAATCCTAGCCTGTAAGAGGTTTATAATCCTACTCTGTAAGAGGTTTATAATCCTACTCTGTAAGAGGTTTATAATCCTACTCTGTATGTAAGAGGGTTGTAATCCTACTCTGTATATAAGAGGGTTTTAATCCTACTCTGTATATAAGAGGGTTTTAATCCTACTCTGTATATAAGAGGGTTGTAATCCTACTCTGTATATAAGAGGGTTTTAATCCTACTCTGTATATAAGAGGTTTATAATCCTACTCTGTATATAAGAGGTTTATAATCCTACTCTGTAAGAGGTTTATAATCCTACTCTGTAAGAGGTTTATAATCCTACTCTGTATGTAAGAGGGTTGTAATCCTACTCTGTATATAAGAGGGTTTTAATCCTACTCTGTATATAAGAGGGTTTTAATCCTACTCTGTATATAAGAGGGTTTTAATCCTACTCTGTATGTAAGAGGTTTATAATCCTACTCTGTAAGAGGTTTATAATCCTACTCTGTATATAAGAGGGTTGTAATCCTACTCTGTATATAAGAGGGTTTTAATCCTACTCTGTATGTAAGAGAGTTGTAATCCTACTCTGTATATAAGAGGGTTGTAATCCTACTCTGTATATAAGAGGGTTTTAATCCTACTCTGTATATAAGAGGTTTATAATCCTACTCTGTATATAAAAGGGTTGTAATCTTACTCTGTATATAACAGGGTTGTAATCTTACTCTGTATATAAGAGGTTTATAATCCTACTCTGTATATAAGAGGTTTATAATCCTACTCTGTATATAAGAGGTTTATAATCCTACTCTGTAAGAGGTTTATAATCCTACTCTGTATATAAGAGGGTTGTAATCCTACTCTGTATATAAGAGGGTTGTAATCCTACTCTGTATATAAGAGGGTTGTAATCCTACTCTGTATATAAGAGGGTTGTAATCCTACTCTGTATATAAGAGGGTTGTAATCCTACTCTGTATATAACAGGTTTGTAATCCTACTCTGTATATAAGAGGGTTGTAATCTTACTCTGTATATAACAGGGTTGTAATCTTACTCTGTATATAACAGGGTTGTAATCCTACTCTGTATATAAGAGGGTTGTAATCTTACTCTGTATATAAGAGGGTTGTAATCTTACTCTGTATATAAGAGGGTTGTAATCCTACTCTGTATATAACAGGGTTGTAATCCTACTCTGTATATAAGAGGGTTTTAATCCTACTCTGTATATACGAGAGTTGTAATCCTACTCTGTATATAAGAGGGTTGTAATCCTACTCTGTATATAACAGGGTTGTAATCTTACTCTGTATATAAGAGGGTTGTAATCTTACTCTGTATATAAGAGGGTTGTAATCCTACTCTGTATATAAGAGGGTTGTAATCCTACTCTGTATATAACAGGGTTGTAATCTTACTCTGTATATAAGAGGGTTGTAATCCTACTCTGTATATAACAGGGTTGTAATCTTACTCTGTATATAACAGGGTTGTAATCCTACTCTGTATATAACAGGGTTGTAATCCTACTCTGTATATAAGAGGGTTGTAATCTTACTCTGTATATAACAGGGTTGTAATCTTACTCTGTATATAACAGGGTTGTAATCTTACTCTGTATATAACAGGGTTGTAATCTTACTCTGTATATAACAGGGTTGTAATCTTACTCTGTATATAAGAGGGTTGTAATCTTACTCTGTATATAACAGGGTTGTAATCTTACTCTGTATATAACAGGGTTGTAATCCTACTCTGTATATAACAGGGTTGTAATCCTACTCTGTATATAAGAGGGTTGTAATCTTACTCTGTATATAACAGGGTTGTAATCCTACTCTGTATATAACAGGGTTGTAATCCTACTCTGTATATAAGAGGGTTGTAATCTTACTCTGTATATAACAGGGTTGTAATCCTATTCTGTATATATGAGGGTTATAAACCTGTGGTTGATAAGAACAGGTCTGACCTCATCAGCCTCAGGACCGGGTCCTCTGAAGTTGTAGAGCTCCTTCAGGATGCCGTACTCTTCCTGTATACAGACACAACACAGAGCTGAGGTCGGTTCACTATGTTGCATTTAAACTACTGAGGAATGTTGATGCTCTTTTTTAGCTCAATGGTGTGAAAGAAAACTTAATAGTTTTATCATTTATTCACTTTGGTGCTTCTCTGATGATCCCAAAATTTCATAAAATATCAATAAAAATGCAATGATTTGTAAATACATTTCATTAAATGCAATAAAATACAGTACAAAGTCAAGATATTTAATGTTCAAACTGATAAACTTAATTGTTTTTAATAAATATACACTCATTCTGAGCCTGATGCCAGCAACGTGTTTTAAGAAATTTGGGACGGGTTCATGTTTACTGTTGTGTTACATCACCTTTTCTTTTAACAAGAAAAAGATGCAGACAAGATGCTCAGCGCCTCGACAAACTGCTGCCGTTTGTAGTGTAGTGTAAATATGCAGCGCTCCCATTGCTAATATGGTGGACACAGGCCCTGACAATTATGTCAAGGATTGTTGGGCCCTGGCGGAGGTTTGTGCTCTCAGAGCGCTCTTGTTTAATCAATGTTTTCATTGTTAACTTTTTATAGACCTTTTTGTCTGGTCTTTGTCATTATGTGTTTCATTTTTGTAATTCATCATTGGAACTGATTTTTTTTCTATCTTTAAATGCTGTTTGATTGCCTTTTTGTATTTGTAGTATTCTTAAAGTAAACAAAATTACTTCTCCCCTAAAATGTTTTCAAAAAACATATTTCAGTGAACTGTTGATCTAAAATATGAGATCGTTTGTGGCCACATTAAAAAAATTATTGATATAATTAATAATTAATTACTAATATAAATAATTATTATGAATAATTATCATTATTTCCTGTTTCAGGTCCAACTCGTGGTACATCACCCACCAGCAGCAGAGTTCACTGGTCCAGTGTGGTGCAGTGCATTCTGGTTGTTGTTTTGCACAAAAGGGAACACCACAGTCCCTTCTCTCAGTTTTATCTGGTAATTAATTGAGCATCAGTTTCAGAAACATCTGTATCTTTCTACACCATTGGAGACTTTTAACCTATGACACGTGCCACCACCACTGATGTAAACCAACCAAACAGAAATGATAATGAATCAAGTCTAGAAGACCTGTCCATGTCTTTGAAGGTGACACTTTGTCAGTGACCCTTATGTTTTGAATCCTGTTTCAGTACAGGATTTTTCCTTTAAAAGCCCAGTGGACTCTTTATTTTCTGGATATGATGCATTTCCTGTTGAAGCCGACGAGGGATGGCTAAAAACTCTTGACTAATAGTAACTTCCTGTTTTTCAAGAGGTTAGAATCTCTTACTGTTTGAGCAGCATTAATCAAGGATAGTAACTAAGCTCAGTGTAAAAAAAATCGATTGGCTGTTAGATGATAATAATTAAAAATGTACAGTGATCACATGTGCTTAAAGAAGCTGCTGCAGAGCTGATAAACGAGGCTTACCTGTGTGTACATCTCCTTAAAGGGATTCTTACATGAGAAGAAATCCAAATCAATGTCCAGGATGTACGGTTCTGTCTTACTCAGAAAGGCAGATAATCTCTTGACAACATAACTGGTTGATCCTTCATCATCATCATCTCCATTCCCCAGGTTTGTTTCACTGCTGCTCTCTGCTGGTTGCATTGTGTCAGGACATCTCAGGAGGGGCTCGGAGCAGCCGGCTTCAGCTGTGAGATCGTCCTCTGCTCTGCTTCTCTTGGCAAACCATCTCTCTCTGTCCTCTGTTTTCTTTTCTGAAACGTCACGTACAACAGTGTGTAATGTATCCATTATGGTTATGAACTGGAATATATGCAATGTAATCAAAGCACTGTATAGGAGATAATAAAAACTACAACTCGAGCTCTGTCAAACTCTTCTCTTCTTCATCAGGACTACCGGTGTGGTTTGACAAACTAGTGAGCACTGACAGAAACAGTTTGGTAGTTAATAGTGTGTTGATGTAGGCTGAAAACACACGTCTCCAGGGCCTTTAATTAATCAACTCTTCTCTGGCAGTGCACAGTGTATAGGTAGGTTCCATTCAGTGCAGTTGTCTTTGTTACGCTCAGTGCCCACATTCTGTGTGAAAACAGCAAATGTATTTGCTGACATCTCAAAAATAGACATGCTGGTCTTAGAATGAGGTGTTGACAGGTGCACTGTTGGCTTATTGCTATCTTGAGGCAGCAGAAAACTGAACCCTTGATCAACAGAAACCTCCAGAGGAGAATAATCAAACTTTTTAGTCAGCTCTAATGAAGCTCAGGATTTATCAGGAGGATGGCTACTTTACTCCAAACACGTGTGGAAGAACACGGAACATTAATGATGAACATACGATCCTGTCTGTGGGTCAGGATGTCTTAAAGAAATAGAAGAAGTTGAGCAGCGTGTCTTCATAAGGAGACACATAATATTTCACCTACCTACACCCTATCTGCTATTAATCAGAATAATCATTATTATGACCCAATCAATA
Organism: Chaunax sp. Z400; assembly: GCA_037577475.1. Taxonomy (NCBI): domain Eukaryota; kingdom Metazoa; phylum Chordata; class Actinopteri; order Lophiiformes; family Chaunacidae; genus Chaunax; species Chaunax sp. Z400. Next base: position 25,655,032 of record CM075198.1, on the reverse strand, counting down.
TCACACACTCACTATCAGTTTAATACTGGTGCATCAGCTCATTGCAGTCAAATGGAGTTGTTGATGGGACAGAGGGCTGGGAGATGGGAGAGATCCTTGACTTTTAAAGGGAGACAGAAATGACACTAACTCAAGTTAAGGCCAAAACAGTCCTCCGAATAATTAAAGGACTAAACACAACCTCTGTGTCTTGAACCTTACTTTGAGGCCAGATTATGCCACAAAGTAAGGTTCATTACTACTTATAAAACAGTGATGGATCTACAGATCGAAGCTTCGCTTTGTCTACAGAGAGAACAAAATGGATTTCTCTGAGTCTGAAGTATGCAGACCTCACTCTTTTGCACTTTGTTCAGTTTTTTTTTCTCTTGCACCTGCATTGCTATTGGATGTGCACAAACCAGTGAGCTCTTCTAAATGAGCTTGTGCCACAGACAGTAGATAATGGGCTTTAGATCGTGTAAATAGGGCCCTTCGTTATCAGCCAGTCAGATTTTTAGGGTGGTTTATCTGATTAAAGTGTAACAGTCTTCTGTTACTCTGAATTTCGAATGTGATTTGGAGTTTTTGAGGTGAACAAATGTTTAACAACAATACATGCTGAAGTATTGGTTGACAGATATTATGCAAAAGGTTCTGGGGGAGTGTTTGGCTCGGCTGGTAGAACAGGCTCCCCGTATATCGAGGCTACAGTCTTTAGCGGCCGGCGCGGGTTCGATTCTGCCAGTAGCCCTTTTACTGCATGTCTTCCCCCACGTTCTTTCCCACATTTCCTGTCACCTCTTCAGTTGTCCCTGTCAATTAAAGGCTAAAATGCCTGGAAAAAATAACTAAACAAACTTTTAAAAATTGCCATACAGTCACAGAAACATAGTTCACCAGAGAGCTCTGACAGTTTTATACTTTCAGATTGTAACTGGGTCACAAAAACATAAGAGATCTATATGACAGATCTGTTTGTTTAAGTTAAATTATATCAGACAATAATTGTCATCAGTATTAGGCTGACAAAAGCAGCAGAAGTCAGGTTTCCCTGACCTGCAGGAGAAGCTTTTCATATAATATAAAGCAGCTGTAGACAACAGATACTGTTAGAATGAGTCATCTGTGAGGTCAACGCTGAATGACTCTCTGCTGTTTGTGCTTTGACCACATTAAACTTCTTCTCTGAGCCTCATATTAGCTTTCTAAAATCCAGCTGGACATTTAAAGCCCTTGCAGAGTCATGTTCGAAAAGGATCACTTCCAGGCCTGCAAGGACTGAGAGAATTATTATTACATTGACAAATGACTCTATCAAAGTTCATATGGGCCTGCAAGCATTGCATTTAAATAGACTTTCGACCTATCCTTTAAAAAGGGGAAAATACACTGATGTGAGGAATGAATACTTCGAAATGTTCCAAAAAGCCTCAGCAAATGTTTTAATAAGTAGGAAATGTATTCAGCAGCTTTGCTAGGCTTTTATAGTTCTGAATGGAAGTGCTGTTATACTGCATGGTCAGTCCATCTCCCATGTTTTACACAAACCTTGTAGTTTTGGAAGTACCTCTTTCAAAACGAGGCCTCAATTTAGCTGCTAATCTTTGCTGGTGATTGGAGTGGGTGCCTAAAAAACACTGTAATTCTGCAGCTCTGGTCCCACTGACACATCCACTATATACAGGCACAAGCAAACTAATCAAAGACCTCAAAAGGACCCCGTCATGTTATAATAATACACAGCTGATGGAACCTGGAGTGCAAAACAAGCAGGAAACCCTTCAAACCCTCTGGAAGCAGCAGAACATAATGGTATAATCACAAAAATCTAAACTGGTCAATTTGACTTTTCAATTTGAAGAAGCTTGTGAAGAATATGGACAGATATGGGCTGGGATTGACTTTTGTAATCACTCATAAAAATCAGAGCTGAAATGAATCAATTAGTGGACGGTCAGAAATTTAATTGGCAACAATTTAATAACCATACAATAATTTCAGTCCTTTTTATCAAGTAAACATGCCACACTCTGTGCTTTTAGTAGGGAAGATTTGCTGTTTTATATCATTGGAAATGAAATATGTTTGGAGCTTTGATTCAACAGTTCAGCTGTTTGACATCACTTTGGCTCTATGACATAACAACAGTCATAATTTCAGGAACCAAGGTCAACCAGACAAACACCTGACCTAAAGCTGTCATAGATCTTAGAAACACCTTTTTTACTTCAACATCTAGGAATGTTTGTAATTCTTATTCCTTCTGAGGGACTTGTTTAGCTGCTACTTCAGGTGCTCTCTCATCCTGTCAACCTCCAAACGGTCTCTGATACGTGTGTCTGGATATTAAAGGTTCTTTTTTACGAGTGACCTTTTCACTGTGTCTATTTACATACAGTAAGGAAATGTGATGAGACCCTGGTGATATTAGGCAACATTGATAGAATGTTGCCTAAATAGATTTGTACAATGATGAACTGATTATGATGTTATTGTGAGGCCCTGTTGTGTTTATTATGCACATTGTATCCTGTTATATTCAGAAATCTAACATGATCCTGACTTCTGGTTCCTTTACTTTTAGATTGTTGGAGCCTGCCTTGTAAAAACCTGTCACTGGATAGCCTCTTTATCTCCTGAGCATTGTCACACACACAGTATGTAAGTACTTATTTTGACGTTTGTGCTTCCTATTCCAAGGGGTTAAAGGTGTTTGGTGACGGACATTTAACCACTCCCATCTATTACCGAAACGTCGCACATAAATGTGATTCTGCAGGTCAGACAGTGTGCAGGAAATCCTTTTGCATGGTAGGTTCTCTATCAGAAGTGCACTATGATTGGTTGAGCACATGAACCAATGTGTGAGGCATTAGCCGCGTAAACATCAGCTGGTAAAAGTAGCCGTGAAAAATAGAATACAGACAAATATCTGTCAAGTTGTTGTTATTGTGTGTCGTGCTGCACCAACCCTCGGCTGACTGACATCACTTCAGTGTTGCTATTTGTGCTGTGAATGCCAACAGTAAAAAGCCCTTCTCATTCCCTAGAGCACAGCCTCTCTCACAGTCCACAGAATTGAAGATGCCCTCAAAAATCCAACACCTGATGTAAGTAACTCTACAGGACACCGTCTCCATGACAACCTTCCACTGCCATTCATGGCGGAGGTACGCACCTGAAGGTGAGCCGTGACTTGCTTTGACAGGATTGACTTTGACTACATCCAGTCTGAGAGGTTTGCAGTTCTCCAGCTGCTCCTCCGAAACATACAGACCATCACTGAGGAAGTAGAGATCTGTGCTGGTCACCCTGCAGAGAACCAGAGAGTAAAGAGAAGAGAGCCCATGATGAACAGGGATCAGGTGGGTGATTAGACCAGCGGTCCGGCTGAAGCTGTGTGGAGCCGTCCATCACATGCATTCACCTACAAGGGAAGCTTTAACAGTCCTGAGAAGATGTGGGTGGACTATGAATATGAAGGGAAAATATGTATAATTAATAAAGCAAACAGCTGAAAGAACTCTGACCCTGTTTGAGGGTGTAAACTTTACCTGATGGTGGTGGTGGATGAGTCTCTTCCTACAGCCATCCTGTGCTCTCCCTCTCTGATCTGCTGGGCCCAGTATGGATGTAACCACGCCACACAGGACACATGGCCAGCATACACCATGGGCATGATCCAGTTTTCTATACTCAACTCACTGAAAGAGAGAATACAAAATACATACAAAGGGAAATGCAATGCACAGGTAAACAAGGCAGCAGATTTTCACATTTAATGGAAGCAGATGCTCATTGTTTGGTTTTATTTGTCCAGATGTTAGTGATCTGAAATCAAGGCTGCACAGATATTAACATCACTACCAATGTATTCTGTTACTGTACCAGTGTCTCCAGCCTGGTAATAAAAAACCTTCCTGTCTCGTATTGGGCTTTTTTTTTCCTATTTGCCAGGGTATAAACAGAAGTATTGAGTATTGTTTTTTCTTACTAGTATTGTACTGAAGTTCTGGTATCGTGACAATCGTAAGTTAAGAACTCTTGTTTCATATCTCTGTGACTGTAAAAACAAGCAAGTTTATAACTAGATGTGAAAAACACATTTAGACTGTATAAAACATGGACGTCACTCGTAGGTTTCTAAAGAGCCAATGTGAAGCAGAGTGTGGTGTCTCTCAGCCTAACTCCCAGTAAATCTAAAACTGGGTGAAGTGGTGGGGCACAGACTTCTTGGAAGGTCTGTTAGAACAATTAACGACACAGTAGGTCGTTTTATTTGTCTGATATTTACAAACCATGAACCCGACCGACGGGTCAGCTGTTTTCTTTGAGCATTTAACTACTTTACAGTCTTTTGTTGACACTGTCCCAACTTTTTTGAAATGTGTTGCTGGCATCAAATTCAAAATGGCCATTTAATTTTCGAAAAACAATGAAATTTCTCATTTTCAACATTTGATATGTTGTCTTTGTGCTATTTTCAATTAAATACAGGGGTTTCAGTGTTTTGCAAATCATCACATTCTGTTTCTATTTACATTTTACAGAGCGTCACAACCTTTGGGGAAACAGGATTGTAACAGAGATCCTTTAATAAAAAATAACCTTGGAGATTCATAATGTCTGTTTCAGTAGGTTTTTGTGATGCTCCCAGCATTGTAGAAAATAAACAGCGATATTTCTGTCTAGAACTAGTGTCTACTGACAGAACATAATCTTAGCAGGGACGCACCCATACAGATACTGGCTCATGTAAGTGTACTCCTACTCAATACCACTGCACCATGTACCACATTAGAGCAACATAACATTGACTTCAGTTAGTTGAACAGGTAGGAGGAGGAGGAGCAATGACAGCCATGTGGGAATATTTCACAATGTAAAGCGGACACAAACTATGCTTTGCTAAACTGTTGAGAGAAAGTGGGGAGAAAACGGCTCCTTTAAAAGAAGTCATTTGATTGAACACCTGAAGAACCAGCACAGTGCAAGTTCAAGCAGTTTACTAATGCTAGCAGCATGCTAACAGCTTCAAAAAAACTTTGTGGCAAACACTGATGAAGTGGGAGAAAATGTCCTGAGTCAACCCACAGCATGGAAGAATTACAGAAGCTCTAACCGGCATATTGCTCTTAATGATCAGCCATTACAGGATAATAATAATAGTAATAATAATAATAATAATAATGATAATGATAATAATGATAATGATAATAATAATAGTAATAATAATAATAATGATAATAATAATGATAATAATAATGATAATAATAATAATATCAATAATAATAATAATGATAATAATATCAATAATAATGATAATGATAATAATAATAGTAATAATAATAATAATGATAATAATAATGATAATAATAATGATAATGATAATAATAATAATAATAATATCAATAATAATAATGATGACGATGATGATAATAATGATAATGATAATAATAATTACGATAATGATAATAATAATGATAATAATAATAATAATCAGAGTATGTAGTCGTCTTCTCAGCGTGCTAGAGCTCACAACACATGTGAGTCCCAGCCGTCATTACATCACAGACACTCCCACCAAAGCTAAATGACTCTGAAAGAGTATACCAGCTGCCTGCTACTTCCTTTTTATATGACATTAGCAAACCATATCAACCCATTTTGGACTGAGTCGAACGTCTCATCAGTCACTGTGTGTGTTGAGATTTGTCTACTTTGACCTACTGCAGAAACTGTATAGACTTTGGGTGCATGCTACTGTAAGAGGCTGCTGCTTTGTTTGTTACATTGCATCTTCTGTGTTCAGGTTAATAAATCAACTATTGGTGGGGGTAATACAGCTACAGGCTGTTTGGAACCGCTATTAACAAAAGAAGAAGAACAAACTATGATCACAAGGCAGACAGCAGAAGCATGTCAGCTGTGTCCAAGTCTTTAAATAAATAAAGGAAAATGAGTTCAAGCACCAACTCTGACAGGTACAACTAGGTGATCACAAGTCAAAGCAGAGCAGTCTTATAGTGACGAGCGATTTTCAAATTTTAATTTTGCTTGAAATGCCCATCCCTACGACTCGGTCTGACAAAAACTGGTATTGGTGCATCGCTTAGTGTCAAAGGGGCATTTTTTCAGAACAAAGAATTTCCTGTGGTGAAACAACCCTTCGACTAGCTGTGGTGCAGTTTTTAATGTGAGGCAGCCTCAGCTGAGACCTCAATGTTAACTTTATGCTGAGTTATTTCAACATGTCACTGAGGTAAGTAACACCAAAGATACATCCCACTATCACCTGTTCACACACTCCTCAGAACAAAAAATGCTTGGGATGAGTCGGTCTGGGTTGTAACAGACAGTACGTTTGAAATCAAACATACCTGAAGAGTTTCTCCTTGTCAAAGACGGTGTCAGCAGACATGTTGACAGGAATGAGCAGGTCAGGGTGGGAGTCTAAATGAACCATCTTTATGTTCTTCAGTGGGAGGTGTCTCGATGCAATAGCACGATAAATATGACACACCACCTAATAAAGATAGAGCAGAATGAATATTTCACAGTGTATGACTCATATCACAGTGTATATAGAAATATATGATGCGCTATTTGGTTGACTTTCAGAGACACAAGTATAAAATCTCTCACTGAAATTATTCTAAGACTTAACATTTCAATCATTATGACTATCAACAAAAAGGGCACAAATTCAATAATATACAAATAAACACTCAAAGGTAGGGTTAGGGCAGGTTTTCATTGAGCACAGACAAACCTTAAACTTGCAACATGACGACAGTCTTATAGTGTCAGACTCTGTACATACATCATTCTACACACTGAACTTTCTACTGTAGCAATTAGAACCATTTACCATCTGAACCTTGTTTAAATTCTCTCAGCTGTCAGACTGCGAGCCACACTGATCATCAGATATCTTTGTGATCATCTTGGCTCAGCTGTGGCTCAGGAGGTAGAGCGGTGGTTCGATCCCCAGCCCCTGCAAGTCTACAAGTCGAAGTATCCTTGCGCAAAGATACTGAACCCCAGTTTGAATCTCTGAACCCCCGCTTTAAAGGCAGCCCACTGCTCCTCAGGGACGGGTCAAATGCAGAGAAAGAATTTCCCCACGGGGTAAACAGTAAAGTATAGATTATCTGATCTTATAATCTTAATAAGATCTCTGAGTTGTGACTCGATGGCAGACAGTTTCACTAGGGGAACAGGGGGGATACTGAAAACTAAACAAGTTAGTATCCTGTAGCCAACAAAAAGAGACCGCACCAATCAACATTTGGTCTGAAGTCAATGGTGCAGTGTTTTTTGTATTTAAAGCACACCTCATCAAAATGATCATCTCAAACCCACATGAACAATTCACTGCCTCAGGATTTATCAGGATGGCTGCTTTCCTCCTAACAGGTTTACTGTATGAACCTAGACTGTGTGTGGGACCTTTAGCATGTGTACAACAAAGAATATTAATTAACATTAGATGCTGTCAGCGTAGGGAGATTTAAATAATTAAGTTAAAGTGCTGTCCCTTCTTCATAAAAGCACAGACAGGGGACACGCTGAGGGATTGCTGCATGCTGCATTTATAATTTCCACATGCATGGGACGACTAGTGGCTGTGTTTAAACAGCAGTGCACCAGGCACAGACACAGCTGTCTATTAAAGGGAACAGGACATGATCGATGGGTTTAATTCACGTTACACCTGAAACCTTTGAATAATGAAGAGACTAAATACATCCTATTTGCATCTTGTACCTTACTTTGTGCCACTGAGCAAAAGGGAGACTAATACACCCCAATATTACAACGTATATTATTACACAGTATTCAAAGGGACAGGCTTACGTCATGGTGGTCCTCCACTATCCACACTGGTAGCTCCATGTAGCATCTCTTCAGTGGCACAGAACTCATTTTAACCATAAATGACGTAGAATATCCGCTCCGTCCGCTAAATTAACTATATTTAAACACGTAGTCAGTGTCACGTTGTCCTCCCTGCACACATTTTATGTATGTTTCATCAGAAAAGGATGGGAGTTTACAACAGACAGGACCAGCTGAACTCAACCACCTAGCACTCACACCTACCAATGTAGGTGCCAATGTTTTTATGTCCGGAAAGAAACAAGAGCTCAAGTAAAATGGTTCCTATTATTATCGAAAAGTGCGACATAAACGTTTGGTTCATTAAACGGTGGAAGCTTGTGAATCATTATATAAGAGAAACTGTTGAGTTTAGAGATCAGTAGTGTATACCACTCAGTAATAAAACAGTGTTAGGATAAGAGAGAAACGTTGTGGAAGCAGTGAGTCTCAAGGAGGGATGATTCTACACTGCAAAAAGAGTGGCTAAAATACAAGAAATAAACACTGAATCCGAGGTGAAAATGGCTTAATGCTGATGAAATGAGTGAAATTATCTTTCCATGCAGCAAAATAATTTTACTTGGCAAGAAATCTTAAAATGAGTTGGTTCCAGTCTAGAAATAAGTATGCTAAGATAAAAACAAACAAACAAAAAAACAAAACAGTAAATAGGTTTAAAATAACATAATGAATCTCATGTTTCCTGATCTAATAATTTAAATCTTGGTAAGTTCAGAACAATTTGCAGTGTAGGATCATACGTCTAATGACCTCTACTCTCATTCATGTAAACTACACAGTTTTACCACAATAATCCATCTTGACTTCACTATCTGTCCACTTTCTTTTCTGGTTCTTCCTGTTCTTGTTTTCTTTCTCTGTCCCTTCTCTCTCCATCCTTCTCTCTCCCTCTTATGCACTGACAATTAAAATGTATTTTATCCCGCTAATACTTGTTTGTAAAAATATGTAAGAAGAGGTTTGGGAGAATTAACATTTGATTACAGTATACTGTTATCAAATGTGCCAGTGCTTTGCTTAGTAATATGAAATCATTGAGTCGACTGCACTAAATGTGGACTAAACAGTCTTGGCCTTATTGTCACCTGGTTCCTGCTCTCTCTCTCTCTCTGTACTGACTCCGTCCCTCTCTCTCTATCTCTTTGTTCTGTCAACCAAAGAGTAAACATAACAACCACAGAGAGTATTTATCCATCTCTAACATCATTCTAATTGAATATTCAGATGCTGGTGATGCAATCAGTTAACATTAAGCCTTACTTCTCATTTGAACCTGGCTATTTTGCAAAGAAAAAATCTATGGAAAAAAACCCACGTTTATTTAGGATCATGTATAAAATTGAAAATGGGTTTTAGCATAGCCAATGCCTTTGCTGCCTCCAAATGCATGTTGCATCGTAAATAGTACAAGTAGACAGAGAAGTGACGAGACATAACATAACATGTTGTCAGCTCAAATAACGTCATCTTGACCTGTCTCCTCTCTGCTCTGCTCTGTGTGTGGAGGGTTAACCTTAAGCCCTGTCCAGGGTGGAGAGGAGAGATATATAGCACAACCATGCATGAAAGCAAAACACAGTCCAGTCCAGCCTTTTCATTATCTTTAGGGATGCTGAGATGAAGCTTAGATGTGCTTGAGCACCTTCAACAAATCACCACCAGGGTCAACGGTCCCTATGATTTTTACACTCATACCATATGACAAAGAAACCATAAATTCACAGCTGAGTCCAACAGAAAACTATGTGCATGATGTTTGACATGATAAACCAGGAAGCATAGATACACACCACTATGTGAATATCTAAAAATACAGTATAGAGAAATAAAAGAAAACACTTAAAATTTGTAATCTATCACTCCCTTAATACTTACTTAATAATTTAGTAATTACTGTATTGACTACGAACCCAGCCACAAAGGGGCCACACCATCAAAATCTAATCCATTCTTCCTTGGGTCACTTCTGACATCTCCTGAAAATTTCATCAAAATCCGCTGATTAGTTTTTAAAAAGAAATCTTGTTCACAAACAAACCAACAAACCAACAAACCAACAAACCAACAAACTAACAAACCAACAAATCAACCAATGCTGTCAAAAACATAACCTCCTCCCTTAGTGGAGGTAATAAATAATAATAATAACATCCATTATTCAAGGTCAGGTGAATGTGTAATAATAATAAATGTACTATATTATATGCCTAGTACTGTACATTATTAACCTGTTTTCATCATGGATTTGTTTATAAGAAGGAGGACTTATGGCAAGCTATTCTCCTTTTTTATTGAGAATGATAGACATCTTTAAATAATTTTTGATATCATATGGAGCACACTCTGTGGGCATGTCTGATCTGTATTGCAACACTAAGAGTCGACCGATTCTGACTGCAAAACTGTAGAAAAGATCAGAACACATCAGCTTACCCAAGTGACATATGTATACAGACAGCATGTTCATACTCATCTTACAGTCATGAAATGGAGGCTGAAATTGCCATGAAAACCAATAGTGTGAATGCTCTAGTGTTTTCTTTAGCTCTATGGGTGTGGAGAGAAAATAAATGGAGGTGTTCCAAGAGTACGAGTCCTTGAATGTTATATGTAGAAGAGTGTCTTAAAGCCCCCCATACACCTCGCACGCTACAGTGGTGTTGCATTATGATGATGCAGCACCATTGTTTCCTTTGATTAAGTAATCCCTGCAAGTGTTCTTGTGGTAATGTCTGTATAAGTAGTCTTTTTAGGTTCACATACAATGTTGGTGCCAATTACTCCTTTTACAGTAGAACTGATGAAATGACTCGCTGTGTTTTAGATCCATTATTACCACAATGATTCTGCCTGATGACATCTAAACAGCAGTGCAGGTTGAGGAAAAAAACGCACCTCCTTGAAGCGGAAGGCAACACAGCAGAAGTCTGGGAGTTCAACAGGCACCTCATCAGGTCCCTCATCTTCAGAGGAGCCATCAGGACAGGCAGATGACTCTTCACTGGAGAGGTCATCAGACTGGGACTGGGCTGTATCACAAGAACGATCATTATGCATTAGGTTAAGAAAAAATGCTGAAATTATAATCATGTTAAATTAAATTCCAGGCAAACCTTTCTAAAAAAAAAAAAATCAAGTCTCCACCCAAATAACACTGGAAAAATCACTTTTAGAGTCAGTTAATGACACTAAGATGATGATGAATCAAAGTGCTTAAATATCAAATAATATCTAAATGAAAGACACCGTAACAGCCTTTTATCAAAGTTTTAAATGCTTTGTTTTCCTGCCAGACATGAATCTGGGCTTGTCTATGTGTCTGTGATGGGACTTACCATTGTTCTCCTCATTCTCCAGCTGAGGGACCTCCTGATCCAGGTTTTTCCAGTCTAGATCCTGGAAGAATGGATGGGCCTTCACCTCACTCGCTCCTCCTGGATGAAAAGAAAGACAATCATACAATCATAGATTTACTTTGTACATCTATACATCTTGGACCTGGCATAAGACCTACATCTGATCCAATCTCTTCATCTGACCCATGTATATATATGTATATATGTATATGTGTGTGTGTATATATATATATATATAAAATCAGGAATGAAACCTTTTGGCTAACATAACAGGAATGCACTGTATGAATCTGGAACCTTCAGGATGTGCAGAAGAACACACTACATGTCTGAATGTCCATCGATCTCTGTTTCTCCGTTTCAGTAACCATGGACAGCACCACACCCCTGTGGGTGATACATCCCACTATCACCTGTGTGGTGCTGATGATCAGGAGAATAGCCATTTTACTCCAAACAATACCATTGTCTGAGGCAGGACTGTTACAACCTGACAACAAACCAACCAACAAACCAACGCTGGCAAAAACTTAACCTCCTCCCTTAGCTGAGGTAATTATATGACAGGGTTCACTTTAAGGCTTTTTCTAGTTTCCCCAAGTGGCAGGAAAACATCAGTAATTACTGCTATACAGTAAATCTGACAGGTTATACTGCTAATGTTACAGGTTACTTAAAAATATCCAGTTCAGTCCAATAAAAACAGGAGACCGTTGGTAGTGAAAACTGATGTGCAAGAGAAAAAGAGGAAACATGCAGAAAAACACATCACAAGAAGAAAAAAAAACACATCACCACCAACTTGGGCAATCAACATCTCATCAAACTCAGACAGACACACAAAAAGAAAGTCACCTGATAAAAAGATTTTCTTCTCTATCATCAGACCAACTCTATCAGCTGGACCAGTGCTCCAGTATGGATGTGTTATAGGATTTGTCCGGTGTGTGTGCTTCTATTTGTGTGAGAGTCTGCTTGTAGATTCATCCTCTGATCTCAGTGGCCTTTGAGAGCAATGGGACGCTTTGATCTGTCTTCCTTCTGCTTTGGACTGCGGCTCATAGGAGATGACAGCAGGCCGATGAGTGGAGGTAGCACACAGACAGAGGAGGGGTGTGTGTGTGTGTGTGAGGCAGAAAGAAATAGAAAAGAACAAGATTAAAAGTATAGCAGCACACTTGGTGTTGGTAGGGGGGATGGAAGAAAGAGTGAGGAGACACAGGAAGATGAACAAAAACACAGCAGGAGATTTGCTGCAGATGAAAGAATGAGAGTCGTGGGAGCAGAAAGGAAAGACAGAGAAAATAAAAAAGGACCTCCGTGTGTGAAGCTAACTGTATGCATAGGTTCACACAATTTATAAGTAAATGTTTATTTTCTTACTCCTAACCTGTGTTTCTATTTAAATAATCTAACACACACGTTTTGATGTCCTCTCTGTGGGACAGGTAGGTGGTCTGTGGCTGGTGGACTCTCCCGACCCTCTGTCCCATCAACAGCTCCATTTGAGCTGCATATGACCAGTAAATGGAGATGCCTAGTGATGCACCACAGTCCACAGGTGGAGCTGGCCAGGTCATAAAGCTGATCAGTCTGTTTAATAGCTGATGGGATGTAGGTGGGAGGAATAATACACTATTAGTAACATATTAATGACATCACCTGCAGCGATCCTCCAGCAGCAGAAACGATAAGTTCATCTCCGCTGCCTGTTTCATTTATGTTCAAGTAACTTAACTTCTTTAAATATAAAATTTCCTGACATGCAGATGAGATCAAATGTTAATTCATGTTCTGTGTTCTTCTATACAGTGTAGGTTCATACGGTGAAACAGTATGGAGTAAATCAGCCATCCTCGTAACATATCCTGAGGTCATCAGAG